>JAKIRT010000009.1:0-260104 GCA_022577695.1 Wickerhamiella spandovensis | reverse complement strand
CCCCCCCCCCCCCCCCCCCCCTTGCTTAGTGTAAACACAAGCACAGCGCCAAGCCTCCGGTTCGGGTCTTCCCCTGGAACCGATGGAACCGGCTGTCCGAGTGCTGACTACCGAGATGGGAAGACCGTTGGTAGTAGGGCCGGAGCCAGTTCAGGCACCGTATCCGATTGTTGTTGAGCAACTTGTACAATCTGGATTTGGCCGTGGTTCTTCTGATCTAGGATGCCCTACAGCAAATATTCCGCCTGGATCTTTGGAGCAATTGGAGCCGGGCGTTTATTTTGGCTGGGCGTCCGTAACGGCTGCCAAGAGCACGGCTGCCCAGGAAATTCCTAGTGAAAAACCGGATCGCAAGGTGGAGTTCAACTACGGCAAGCAATTGGGGTCTGATGAAGGCGTGGTTTTCCCTATGGTGATGTCGATTGGATGGAATCCGTTCTACAAGAACAAACAAAAGAGTGCAGAGGTGCATATCATTCATCAATTTAACGAGTCATTCTATGGAGCCACTATCAAGCTGGTTGTTTTAGGATTTATTCGCAATGAGCAGTCCTATGATTCGCTGGACGCCTTGATTGAGGATATTCAAACCGACATTAAGGTCGCGCTTAATAGTCTGCAAAGACCGTCATACGAAAGTAAGAAGAAGCTCATTCAATAGACGACCAGAACCAACAGTAGAACCCAGCCAGTAAATCTATAGATCAAATAGCCCACCACTAGACGAGCCAACCTACTCAGGCTTCTTCTTCTTGAGCTGTTTAAGGGCCAAGGAAATCATCTTGCTGAACCACAGGACGTTCAATGCCGAGAGAATCAGATAAGAGGCAAGAACAAGAGTCACGACCCAAAAAGGAACCGTTTGCGGGGGGTTGGTGAACACTTCCTTGAACATCGAGTAGCCGTTGATGGGTCCTGCGACCAGTCTAGAAAAGAAGAACACAACCACCAAGCACAGACCGTTGATCATCTGGAACTTGTCGGAAAACAAGCCGGGGATGTGAGATGCAAACCAATGGTTGTTAACAAACGGCGTCGATGCCTCGTACCACATGAACGGCGCACTATAGCTGAGCATAAACGGACGGGTGGCATTGGAAAACACAAACAGGGCCGCGACCGCATGGGCCAAGAAGCCCATTCCAAACATTTTGACGTGCTTCAGCGACACAACCACATCCCAAACAAAGTAGCCGGTGGCAGATGCACATACAAACTGCGCATAAGGCGTAGACGATGTCAAGGTGGGCAGGTTCTTGTCGAAAAAGAGCGGGAACGAGGCGGTGCACAAGAAGATCGCCTGGACCTGCGACACGACGTGCATATCGAAATTGACCCGAGTACGCGGGTCCAGCTGGCGGTACTTGCCGATGAAAAACGGCGACAGGATGGGCGACAGATAGTAAATAAACGTGTAAAAGCCGAGAAAGATAAACACCTCGTGCAGATGGTCCGGCAGGAGAGTGTATCCGAGCCAATTGGCATATTTTACAACCGAATCGGGGAGCGCAACGGCATATTTTGCCAGGGGGTCCTCATAAAACATTTCTGGGGCTGGGTGGTCCTTTAGGATAGAGATCGAGCTAGGCAATTAACTAATCTTTGGGATCGTCGCTGTGCCTCTGCCCCGCGGTGGGGGACCCCACCAACCTTTTAATAGGGGGCCTAAGGTGTCAGCGGTGGCATCACGCCAACGCTGTAACACAGAGTCAGGCGATAATCAGCTCATTCTTAGTTTTAGTAGTATAAAGAAGCTCTGGTTTTTTCAGATGTCAAAGAGACAAAACACCGAGATTTGGGCCGGCTGTTTTGGGCCGGCGGTATGGGCCGGCTACTTGGATGAGTTAGATGCAGGTGCTGCAGGCCTATGACGGAGATTGGGCGGTTTTCTAGAGCTTGGACTACGATTATCAATAATATATTCAAACGGATATCAATGCCCGAAAAAGACTCGCCCGTGAGCAAGCCCGGTCGGAGCCGATGTCGGCAGAAGGCAAGTGCATGCGAGCGAGCCACTTGCATCATCCAATAAACCTGGTCCCAATTTGTTGAACTCAGCTGCAAGAGCTGCATATACAGCGGCTATCCCCTCTTTTCCCGGGCGACCCAGCGGGAAACAGGGGCAAGTAGGTATATACGCGTAGAGAAATAAAAGAATCTTTTAAAAATATTGACCGCCCAGGACCCCAGCACCGAATGTTGACCCCAACCGACCCCAATCAATAAGCAGTTGGGGGTTCTCATTGTGGGTTGGGTCTGCAGCGAGCCCGCAGACCCACAAACCAGATCGGGATTACCAGTTCTCCCTTCCCACTTTCGCGGTTTCCCCTTACAGTCATGACCCTCGACAATGAGAAATTGATGCATGTCCGCACCGTGCCGCCTCCTAAGACGGCGTTGCCCAAGGAGAACGGCGGCCACGTCCGCGATCTCGAGACGTACCACAAGATGTACAAGCAGAGCATCGAGGATCCCGAGACGTTCTTTGGTGCGCAGGCCCGCGACAATCTGTCGTGGATCAAGCCTTTTGACAAGGTGCTGTATTCGACCCCCGGCTTCACCAACTCGCCTGCGTGGTTTGTGAACGGCCAGATCAACGCGGCCGCCAACTGCGTCGACCGCCATGCGCTTGCCAATCCCGACAAGCCGGCCATCATTTACGAGGCCGACGAGCCTGGCCAGGGCTACGTGCTGACCTTCAGCGAGCTGCTCACCAAGGTGTGCCAGCTGGCCCAGCTGCTCGAGTCTCTGGGCGTGCGCAAGGGTGATGTGGTCACTATTTATTTGCCTATGATCCCCGAGGCCGTCATTGCCATGTTGGCCGTTGCTCGGCTTGGTGCCATCCATTCGTGCGTGTTTGCCGGCTTCTCGCCCGGTGCCTTGCGCGACCGCATCATCGACGCGTCCTCCGAGATCGTGATTACCACCGACCAGGGTTTCCGGGCCACCAAGGTCATTGAGACCAAGAAGATCGTCGACGAGGCCCTGGAGCAGTGCCCCCACGTCCGCCATGTGGTTGTTGTTGAGCGCACGGGCAAGGGCACCATTGTGCCTGACCGTGATGTGAGCTACAGCGAGGCCACCAAGTTCAAGTCCTACTCGCCTGCCACTCCTGTGGACTCTGAGGACCCTCTGTTTCTGCTTTATACCTCTGGCTCCACTGGCAAGCCCAAGGGCATGCAGCACTCGACTGCCGGCTACCTGCTGGGCGCGTTCCTGACCGCCAAGCATATCTTTGGCCTTTCGCCCGAGGATATCATGTTCACTGCCGGCGACATTGGCTGGATCACCGGCCACACCTACGCCGTGTACGGCCCCCTGCTGGTCGGTGCCACCACCGTTGTTTTCGAGTCCACCCCCGTCTACCCCAGCCATACCCGGTACTGGGATATTGTTGATGAGTACAAGGTCACCCAGTTCTACGTGGCCCCCACCGCCCTGCGCCTGCTGCGCAAGTACGGTGCCGAGGAGATCGCCAAATACGACCTGTCGTCGCTGCGCACGCTGGGCTCGGTGGGCGAGCCCATTGCCGAGGAGGTGTGGGAGTGGTACTTCCACAACATCGGCCGCGGCCGCTGCACCATCTGCGACACCTACTGGCTGACCGAGAGTGGCTCGATTCTGTGCTCGTCGCTGCCCGGCGTGACCTCCATGAAGCCTGGCGCTGCTGGTTACCCGTTCTTTGGCATCAAGCCCGTGATCATCAACCCCGTCTCGGGCGAGGAGATCGCCGACCGGCCTGCTGAGGGCGTGCTGGCCATTGCCCAGCCCTGGCCGTCCATGGCGCGCACCATCTACGGTGACTACAAGCGCTTCTTGGAGACCTACCTGCAGCCCTACCCAGGCCACTTTTTCACCGGCGACGGCGCCGCCATTGACAAGGACAACTACGTCTTTGTGTCTGGCCGCGTCGACGATGTCGTCAACGTCTCGGGCCACCGTCTGTCTACTGCCGAGATCGAGGCCTGCTTTTTGGAGGGCCAGCTCGACAACAAGCCCATGATCACCGAGAGCGCTGTTGTGGGTATTGAGGACGAGACTACCGGCCAGGCCATCATTGCCTTTGTGGTGCTGGAGGGCTGGCTCCGCAAGGAGATCGCCTCGGGCGTCCACTCCACCGCCGACATGTCCAAGGCCGCCGTGATGCTTGTGCGCAAGGAGATCGGTCCGTTTGCGTCGCCCAAGAAGGTCTTTGTGGTCGACGATCTGCCCAAGACCCGCTCGGGCAAGATCATGCGCCGCATTCTCCGCAAGATTGTGGCCGGCGAGAAGGATCAGCTGGGCGAGCTCTCCACCCTCAGCAACCCCAACATCATCGATAGTCTCGTCGAAGCCGTCGAGAACCACCCTTGATTCGGGCGTGGCGTTTTTTAGTCTTTGTACAGATAGCTAGTAATAGCGTGCTTCGCTTCTCTGTTCCATTGCCTTGTCTACTATAGTCTACATCAAAGTACAGGAATACTGCATCCACAATAGCCAGGAGCCAGAATAGCCAGGTGCCTGCATAGCCAGAAGCCAGAATAGCCAGGAGCCAGAATAGCTATCAAGGCGACTTGATTGCAGCAGCAGCCAAAGCAAATGCCTCCTCAATGCTGCCGCTAACGTTTTGAATTGCATGCGCAATCATCAGATTGTCCACATTCTCGAAATCCTCAATCATGTGCTTGTCCAGATTAGCTTGCTTGGCCCGCTCAGCATACGGCCGAGCATCGTCCGTAAATGCAAAAATAGGCTTGCCCTTGCCAAATGCATACCCAATTTCCCATACTGTGCCTGCGTCGGCCGAGGGCCCTCGGAACGGCGAAATGTTGGCTACCACGGCATCTGCCGCATTAATCATAGCTACATTATCGGCGAAAATCGCTTTGGACATCTCCTGTTTAGGAGCTTCCTTGACTTCATTGTCGATCGGAATTAGCGCCTTCAGCCCGTTTTTCTCGGCAACTGCGCTCGCATTATCCGCAAGCTCGCGCGCATTCGCGAAAAACACATCGGGGCCGGCAACATACACAGACATCTTGTTATCTAAGATGCAGCCTGGGGAAGGCCTGGGGAACCTCGAGGGCCAGGGCAGGGAGCTTATCGTGCATGACGCATACCTTGCCCCTGAACCGCACTCACATATCGAAATAGCCTATAGATATCTACGGATACGGAGCTGGAAAAGAGAATCTTTGGTAGATATTATTCCAAACCATAAGGCCATCTTCTGTCCAATAGCTCCGGTCCACCGGCGAACTCCCAACAACCCGAAAACAAGCTTCCAGAACCGCAAAACTGACCGTCTCCAAAAACCGTCTTCAAGGCACCACCACCTCCACTGAAATAGGAGTCAGAGGCCATATAGTTGAGAAGCAACGCAATCATCGGCCGTTGTTGGAGGGCCAGCTTTCCGCACCCTTTGCAGGGGCCAAAAGCCAAGCCATATTGATCAAGCCAGCTAGTCTAGGGCGGCGCTGTCACCTTCTCGAATCGGTCTAGCTCTCACGTCTCCGGGCATGATCTTGTCTCGCAGATTAGACGGACAAGCATGCATGAGGTCCTTAAAGGACACAGCATCAAGACAGAACCGGTGCTCGGAGCCTACGTCAAGTATGGGCCACATCGTCTCCCATCCCGGTGGGGCGGCGTCACATAAAGTAGTTCGAGAAATATCAACAATTGGTTCGCATAAGGATTCGTACTGCGAATTCCTCTTCGTCTCGAATACTAAAGGGGACCCTATCAAACCAGTTCGCCTTGGATGCCTGCACAAGCCGGTCCAGCAGCATTCCAAGCACAGAAGTGTGAAATGACATTCGAACAACCTGCTCATAACTTACTTCCACGTCTGGGCCAAGACAGTGTATGCCCCGGTATGCCACTATAGCTTGCAGAGGTACCAGCTCCCGCTTCCCACGAGAGGGCAGCTCTCCAAGGATTTGGCTGAGCATTTCGTTCAGGTTTTGCGCCATGATTTGGAACGTGGCCTGCTTTTGTGAGATCTCTTATATTTACTCCTGGTAATTATTTAACTGCGTTTACGCGCATTCACCCTACGTCATCCCGCATTGCATTGCCAGTGTCTTCTCTATGCCATCTATCGCTACTATACTCTAATCCTAAAATACAAGAGTACCGGCCCTCCACATACCCCGGTCCATAGGCCAAGGAATCTTGCATTGACAAAAAAGCTAGCTGGACATTTCCATGGTGCGTCAGACATGCGCATATTTGCAACATGCACAGACATACATGGGTGTATGTAGCTCCTATATGTTCCATGCACAAGTAGCTCGTAGGGACTGGCTATCGTATGGAGAGGCTAAGTACCGTACAGCGTTATTAGTTTTGATCAATACCATTTAAGATCTGAGCCCATTCTCTGCGCAGATACATGGCGGGCACCGCGACAGGAATCGTCAGGTCGTAACAGGGCGTGTATGATATCCAATGAAATGCCAAAGTTGATCTATAAACATAAACAGACTGCCATTAGCAGCGAGTAAGCCTACTTGAAGGAAGTAAGACGAGTCTTGACCAATGTAACTGTAGCGTTGGACGACCAGCCCAATGGCGCGGTGGTGTTGATCTGGTCAAGGGCTTGCTCAGCAGCAGCAAAGTCTGCAGGAATGCCAGAGGCAGCAAGCTCGTCGATCTGCGCAATCTGGACCAGGTCATTGCGGTAAAGATTGGGCTTTTCGACCACAAACAGCGTTTCGTCAGTTTGGAGCGCCTCCTTGACTTGCTCCACTAGATTATCATTGCCCACAAGCTTATTGTGCAAAAACTCGGGGGAGACAAGCTTCAAGATAGGCACTTCGCAGTAGCGCGAGGCCCAAGACTCAGCACCCAGGATCTTGCAGGCAACGCTAGCAGCCTTATCGCGCAGCGACTCCTCATCGTCAGACAAGAACATATAGAGCTCGTAGTAGAGTCTGTCGCGGAGAGATCCTGGTTGCAACTTCGACTCAACAGCAATAAATTGCGTGATAGAGTCCAGAGATGCGTGGCGACTGGTGGTAGGACAGTCATCGGGTGAAAACTCGAGCACATACTTGATCCATTGCTCCCGCTCAGTGTCGGAACCACGGGCAGCAGCGGCGCCAAGGAACTCCAAAGCCTTTTGCCGAACTGACTCGGCCTGCTTGGTTGTCAAGAGCGGATACAGCTGGGCATACGACAACTTTTGACCGACGACGTTCAAGCATGCGTTGCGGACCTCAACAACGGGCGACCGCTGCAGAAGATCAAAGATAACCGAAACAAGCTTGGCGTCGATCTCGGACCCTACAAGAGTCTCAAGAACAGCGAGATGCGCATCCTGATTGTCTCCCTCGAGGAATTCAGCGGCTTCGCCGTTACCGTCGCGAAGCATCTGAACATCGACCATCGCTTCCAGGACGCGTTCGCTGGGATTCAGACCCTTGACAGTAGGAACAGCAGAGGTAGGAAGCAGACCGACCGTCTGTAGGAGCTTGAAGCTCTCGATGCGAGTCTCAAAGCAAGGATTCTCATCGTAAATAGCAGGGGCCACGTCGACCAAAACATCCAAGAACGCATCGGCGGAAGACAAGTCCACGGTTTTGGCAAGTGCATTAATGGCCAACAAATGACCGTGCAGACGATTCTGGTTGCCCGGGGCAGTCTTCAAAAGCTCCGTAGCAGAGTCAAGAACAGTATTCTTCCGCAAGATGGACGATAGCACCCATGCGGCCATTTCTCTGATCTTCCAAATAGGGCTACCCAGCAGATTGCTGATGGGGCTCTCAAACTCTTCAAGGCCATCATAATCACCTACCGCCTGCAGGCGGATCAACAGCGAGAGCACAGGGTACACGGTCTCGAGCTCTGCCGATGCTTGCTCGCGGACGTAGCGGTCAAGATGGCTGTAGAGTAGCGGCTTGATTGACTTGAAGCGCCCAAAAAACACGCGCGCAGACATAGAGGCACCGCGAACACCAAACAGGCGGTTATGCAGCGTGGAAAACAGCATAACACCACAGTTACGGATGGCCCAAGTCGAGCTGTTGAAGGCCAAAATCGCCTGCACAAGGGAGGGTTCGGCCTGGGCAACTGTCGCCTTGGTAAGAGCCGACTCAGAAAGAATGCCTCGGATGCAGTTGAAGGCATGAACCTGTGGCAAGTCGAGAGTTGTGGAGTCTTCAGGAACAGGCTTGGCGGCCAACTTGAGCAGCTGCGACATCACAAGCTCAACGGCAGGCTCCATAGGTTTGGGCTGGGCAGAAAGAATGCTTGTAAACAGCAGCGGCAGGCCCGCCGAACGACGCGTGATAAGCTGCGTGTTGACCTGGATATCTGCAATGTGATGGTCGAGCCACTCACGAGGCAGGTCCTTGGCACCATCAATAGTGAAGCAACGTGTGCAACAGGCTTGGAAAGCCGGGGCAACAGACGAGAACGCACCACGATGGCGAATAGAGGTAAGCTGTTCCATCAAAAGCTCACCAAAGTCCTTGAGGTTTTCAGATGTGAAGGAAGGATATCGATTGATAAGAACAGTTAGCAGATAAGTGGATTCGCGGATGGCCCGCCAGCAGTAGCTGAGAATCACTTGACCCAGAGCGCCATGCTTGCCCGGGGCTACTTCCTGCCCATCAATAGAGATAGGAACATTTCCTTCAGGAGCACCATCAGTGAGTGCATCCTTTGAAATTCTCCAAATATCCTTGATGTTCTGAATAGACTGCTCAACCAGAGCAGGGCTAATGGTGGAAAAGTCGGCGACCTCTGCAATCAACGCCAGCGACTGGAAATAGCCGTGAATGCCGTGATCCTCAACGGCCTGCAAGAGATTCGTGCGTGCCAAATCGATCTTTCTAGACGTCTCGTCAATAAGACCCTTGAGGAACCGAGTTTGCAGCTCGCCCTCGTACGAGCGATACACCAGCTGCGCTACGCGAGCACCGCCATCACCTTGACGACCCCGAACGCCGCTAATCAGTGAAGTGGCAGTGTCTGCAATGGTATTAATCTCCGCAGGAGTAGACAAGTAAGGAACTGGCGCAGGAGCCATAGCGAGCAGATTGGCGGCCGCCTGACGGATATCCTGGTAGTCATTGGGGATGTTATTGATCAAGTCACGAACCAGAGGAGTAGTGAACACGTCAATTGAAAACGCAAACGGAACAGGCGAGCTCTCCAAATGCATCTTTTCGACGCGATGGTCAAGACCCGAAGTGACCAAAAGCTCGAGATATTGGAATCCAGTGACGAGCTGGCGGTAAGGCGTGCCAGGACGAAGCAGCAGCGCCAGGTATTCCAAGAACCAGTTCAGGAATTCTTTGGCCTCAGTAACCAGAGGACTCGTACCCTCGCCGCGGAAATTCTTCACACCTTTGTAAGTAGAGGCGCGGATTCTAAACACAAACTGGCGCAGTACACCATAAACTTGGTTGCGAAACTTGGGGTCTGCTTCACCCAGAAGCACATCGATATTCTGCTTCAGTAAAGCGTAGATCTGTACAGGGATGGGCTTTGAGGTCTGCTTGGTATACAGCACGAGTGACAGCACTTCAAACCGGAGAGCTCTAGAAGCACTGTGAAGGCAGTCGGTAAGAGAGTCATCAAGCAGAGGTGCGATATCCAGGTCTAGGTCGTGTGCAACCTTAAGACATCCAGTGGCATCTTCAATAGTTCTATCGCTCATGCCCAGATAGAATTTTTCAAACGAAGAAGGGTTCTGACGGATAATCAAAGGCAAGAAGTAGATTAGGACATTGTTCCGAGAAGGTGCTCGTAGTGACTCGTACACATAAGGAGCCCAGATTGAGATCCACTTGTCCTGGCTAGTAGTTTCCCGCCATTTGAGCAGGGATGCAAGGGCTTTGCCAGTGACATTTGCATGTTCCAGCGTCTGCATGAGATCAAACGCGGCCCGGTAAAACTGCTCCGTAAGGCCCCACGCATCGGGATCCGGGAGGAACTTGCCAAGCGGCTCCAACCCATGATAAAGAGCCTTGCTAGTAGTGGGGAAAGTGATAATGTAGCGCACCCAGGGCTCGAAGCTTTCTTGGGGATAAACTTTTGTACGCAACGACAGGGTTTTTCTGTACATTTCCCGGAGTGCATTGGAAAGAGCCGGCGATGCATCACTCCAATTTTCACAAATAAAGTGGAAAATTTCGTCCAAGTCCTGTAGCTTCACGGTCGCACGGCTGGCATCGGTATCGCCAATCTGCAGGGCCCGTTGTAACCACACACTGGTGGTATCTGCGGCCAGCGTTCTTTCGGCAATATTTGCTGTCTGCAAAAGATTCAAACACTCGGCAAACTGAGCATAGAACCAGTCGCGGTCCAGGCTATCAGCCTGAGCACTGATCAGCTCTTCTCTTAACATGCTTATGGAATTTTTCACTCGCGGAAACTAATATAGCACAAGAGTGCCAAACCAGTTGCTTTCAGGATAATTCGGTTTTTCACTAAGAAATCTAACAAATAATTCTGGATATTTAATTACAGGAAATTAGCTTTCTCTCCAAGGGCCGAGATTCTCCTGTTGCCCTAGGCTCTTTGTGAACCCTGCATGTGATCTCAAAGATTTGGGAGCATGACTCTGCGGTTGAGGCTTTGCAAAGGGACCAGGGAATAAGGGTTTCCCGAGGAGGTTTTTCCTGGTCTAGAACAGGGAATCCCTTGGTCGTCCCCTGTGAATGGAGAGAAAATAGAAGCCATAACTTTAGCAAAGAAACTTTTCTGTTTTTCATACGCTACATCAGGTATTAATATTTACTGAGCAACAACGGCTATCGACCATAGTCATCAGTATGCACCTTTTCTGCAGGGTCGTACAGCATGATGCAAACTATACATTTGCAGGGTTCCTCGAGAGTAAAACCCATATAAATAGCATATTTAGACCCTATGTTTCGATATGATGGGCAAAATTTCTCGAAAACATTGAGTTTGAGATTCGGGTGTAATAACCCGAACCGATACCGGAACCACGTTATCCGACCCGATACCTGAAAATTGAAGATTTCAAACAAGAAAGCACGGCGATATTCATGAAAATTTATCCGAAAACGAATAAAATTATCCTCGAAAAGCAGCACCAACTTCGCGCAGAAATAGCTCGAGCCAACGTGCGTGGAACACGTGAGCGATCGATAACCGAGTGCATATATATTTTGCCAAGAAATGCAAAGTCCCTACTTACGAATATACTATGACAATGAAAGCTGTCCGTTATTATGGCCGTGAAGACATCCGTCTTGAAGACGTGCCTGTGCCCAAGGTAGAGCCCGGCACCGTCAAGATCAAGATTGCCTGGTGTGGTATTTGTGGTAGCGACCTGCATGAATACCTCGATGGTCCGATCTTTGCTCCGTCGTGCGGCCATCCCCATCCTCTTGCCAGAGAGGAGCCTCCTGTGACTTTGGGCCATGAGATGTCGGGTACAATTGACGAGCTCGGCCAGGGCGTTGAAGGTTTCAAGGTTGGCGAGAACGTTGTTGTTGAGCCTTACTTTGTGTGCGGCGAGTGCCAAATGTGCAAGGAAGGTAAATACCACCTGTGCCACGAGATGGGTTTCCGTGGCCTCTCTGGTGGTGGCGGTGGATTGAGCGAGTATATTGTTGTTCCTACTCGCTGGGTCCATAAGATCGGTGATATTCCTCTTGACGAGGCTGCTCTGATCGAGCCTCTGTCGGTTGCCTACCATGCTGTTTCTCTCGGCAATGCCAAGGCCGGCGACTTTGGTTTGGTTGGTGGAGCCGGTCCGATTGGTCTTCTTATTGCTGCCGTGCTTAAGGGTCTTGGCATCAAGACTATTTTGTCTGAGATCTCTGACATCCGCAAGCAGAAGGCCCTTGATTCCGGTGTTGCCGACTTTGTGCTCGACCCCTCTAAGGAGAATGTTGTTGAGCGGGTGCAGGAGATCACTGGTGGTCTCGGTGCTCATGTCTCGTTTGAGTGCACCAGCGTCAATGCTGTTCTTAATATGCTTGTCGAGGCCACCCGTCCTACCGGCACCATTGTGAATGTGTCTATTTGGGGCCACCCCGCTCAGATCGATATGCAGAAGATTGTTCTTAAGGAATTGATTCTGCGCGGCAGCATTGCCTACAACTCGGACCACGAGAAGGTTATTGCTCTGCTTAAGGAGGGCAAGATCGACGTCAAGCCTTTCATCACTGGCCGCATTGCTTTGCAGGAGGTTGTCACCAAGGGCTTTGACGCTCTCTTGAAACACAAGGAGTCCAATGTCAAGATCTTGGTCCACCCTTCGGTCACCAAATAATCATTCTTACAATCAAACGTGCTTTAGCTTGCCTTTGCTTATCTGTATATAGAGTATGCCATACCTGCTAAGGCTTACAGACATTAATGTGTTTTTCTGTAGTAAAGGATAAGATCGGGTCTGGAGACGGTTTATTTTGTGTCGCGAAGCCAAATCGTGAAGGAGAGATGGGGATATCAAGACTTGGGGTAGCTTGACCAGAATTTTAAATTTTTCAAATTCAGGCACTCTGGCCGAGCGGTCTAAGGCGCTAGCTTCAGGTGCTAGTATCTTCGGATGCGAGGGTTCGAATCCCTCGGGTGTCACTACCTTTTTGGCGTTTTTTCATATTCATGCGAAAATCAATCTTTTTTTATTTGAAGATCTTTTTGTTAAATAAGGTTTTCATTTTGGAGATGCTTCAAAATACTGGCTTTCGGTGATGGTGATCCGAGCCTGCAGAAACCTGCGTCTGCTTTGATAATCTTTTTCATTCTGCTTCAACGATGGAAAAATATGAAAGACTAAAGCAGAAAAAACTTGGCAAGACCAAGGATCGCAAATTGAAGGCATATTTGGATACAAATAACACAAATGCCCGCAGAGCCGCCGAAGAAGCTGCCGGCACCGAGGAACTGCTGTTTGAGCAGACCGGTTTCCTGGAGCCCGAGAATGAGATGGAGAAGACATTCAAGGTTACTCAAAAGGATATTGCCGAAGGTGTTGACATTTCTACTCGCAAGAAGAAGTTTTCCCTGAAATTGGACGAGTTTGGACCCTACAAGTGCAACTACTCCATCTCGGGCAACAATTTGTTGTTGGCAGGTCGCAAGGGCCATGTCGCAGCCTTCAATTGGAAGGAGGGCAGTCTTGCTTGCGAGCTTAATGTTAACGAGACGGTTCGGGATGCTGTATTTTTGCAGAATGATGGCGAGATGTTTGCTGTTGCGCAAAAGAAGTATACGTTTATTTATGACAATTTGGGCACCGAAGTGCATAAGCTCAAGCACCATGTGGAGGCCACTTGCTTGGATTACCTGCCGTTCCACTATCTGCTGGTGACTGCCGGAAACACCGGCTATCTCAAGTACCAGGATGTTTCCACTGGCGACCTTGTGTCTGAGATCCGGACCAAGCTAGGCCCTACGCAGTGCCTTGCCCAAAACAAGTACAATGCAGTGATCCATGCGGGCCACACCAATGGTACCGTGACGCTTTGGGCACCCAGTTTGCAAACACCCTTGGTGAAACTCCAGTCGAGCAGAGGCCCGGTGCGGGCACTGGCCATTGACCGGTCTGGAAACTACATGGCGGCCGCTGGTTCAGATCGCTCAGTCAAGATCTGGGATATCCGTAACTTCAAGGAACTCGAGTCCTACTACTCGCCTACTCCTGCGTCGTCGCTGTCTATTTCCGACACAGGCTTACTTGCGGTTGGCTGGGGTCCTCATGTCCAGATCTGGAAGGACACTTTGACCCGGTCGGGCCCCAAGGTTTCTGCTCCTTATATGAACCACATTATCCCTGGCGAGCAGATTGAGAGCGTGCGGTTTGCGCCGTTTGAGGATGTGCTTGGACTTGGCCATACCACTGGCTTTGATAGCATTGTTGTTCCTGGTGCAGGTGAGGCCAACATCGATGCGCTGGAGGCCAATCCCTTCATGCGGTCGACACGGTCGGGCCGTCGCGAGACGGAGGTCCGTGGTCTGCTGGAGAAGCTGCAGCCTGATATGATTTCGCTGGACCCCAACGTGATTGGTGAGGTTTCGAAGCGGGCGGTGCCTGAGCGGTTGACTGCTGCGGCTGCCGAGGCCCAGCAGGCTGCCGACGCTGCTGCCGAGGAAGCCAAGCTTGGTCCTCGGGTTCATATTCGCGGCAAGAACTCTGGAATCCGCCGGCTGCTGCGCAAGAAGTCGCAGAATGTCATGGACGAGCGGAAGCTGCGGGTCGAGCAGGCTTTGGAGCGGGAAAAGAAGGCCCGTGAAAAGGCCAAGCGCCAAGCCCGGGGCATGCCTCTTGAAAAAGAGGCAGGAGCTGCGCTCCGCCGGTTCATGTAGACCCTGCAGACCCATGCAGACCAATGTAGACTCGTGTAGACCCATGTAGACTTAGTATGCTTATAGTCTAAACCAAGGAGTCTAAACCAAGGAGCGGAGGAGTCTGGGCGGAGGAGTAGACATGGCAGCAGCCAAGAATAAGGAGCAAGGAGTCTAGGTCTAGTGTATAAATCTACTCGCGTTTGAGGATAAACGGCTGAGGAAGAGGGGCCTCCTCGGTTTCGTCTTCCTGGTTAGATTCCTGGCGAAGCGTCTGGATCACCTTGTACTCGCCGCCTTCGGTGTCGTCAACAACAATGACGCCGGAAGGCTGCGTGCGGTGCACCACCGGCACGAAGCGCTTGGAGGTGAACTCAATGTGCTGGCGCTGCCAGGGCACCACGCGCGACATGTTGGGCAGGTCGAACTCCGGCGACTCGGGCTTTACGTCGGCATCGGCGTCGCCCTCGGCGGCCGGCGCGCTGTCGACGTCCATTTTGTCGTCCTTGGGCTCGTCCTGCGCGGCCTCGGCGTCGCCGGCGGCGGCGGCGGGCTCTTTGCCCTTGGCCTTTGCCTTGGCCCGACGCTTGTCTTTAAGCGTGGTGGACAAGATAGCCGTCACCAGCTCCTCGGGAGCCTTGGAGTTCTCCTCGGTGAGGCGCGGCGGGTAGCCAAATAGCTTTTTCGGAGCGTCGCAGTGCAGCGTCAGCTCCGGCATGCGCAGATCTTCGCGCACGCACACCACCGTCGTCGGCGTGAATGCGAGACTGAGGAAATGCGCCAGAGGGAACCAGTACCAGTACTGCAAGAAGACAGCCAAGCCAGTGACGGCCTTCATATTGAGGTTTCCGGTTTGCTGGTGCTCCAGTGTGATGGTGGCGTTGCAGCCGCCGGCGTCGATGATGCCGAGCGCCAAGGCGGCGCCGAACTTGGCCATGGCGCCCTCGTGCTTGGCGGAGATGACGGCCGCAAACTGCTCGCGCAGGCCCTTGACGCGCGGGTTCTGGTCGGTCACCTGGATGAGAATCATGGCCAGCGCAATCATGGCGCCCTGGCGCACAAAGTCGACGGGATCCTTCATCATCGGCTCCAACACGTCCACGGCCGCCGGCAGGCCCGTGCCGGCACAGGCCACGCCCAGCGCCATGGTGGTGCCGTAACGCACGTGCGGGTTGTGGGACTCGGACAGCAGCTCGACCATGCGGGGCAGCGCGGTGGGGTTGCGGAGCAGGATGAAGCCGAGCGAGATGACGGCGGCGCGGCGCACGTCGTCGCTGGCATCCGACACGGCGCTGTGCAGTAGCATTTTGATGGCCTTGTTGTTGCCCGTGCCGGCGTAGGCCAGGGCAATGGTGAAGCAGCCGCCGTAGCGCAGCAGCGGGTCCTGCTCGCCCATGAGCTGCTCAATGAGCGGGTCGGAGCCCTCTTCTTTGCCGTAGTTGAGCAGAGCCAGACCAAGCGCCAAGCTGCGAATGATCTTTTCGTGCTGGGTTTCGTGCGCATACTGCAACATCTCCTCCTCGGCGACCTGAGATTTGGAGCCCAGCATCACGAGACCCATGGCCAGGCCCGCGGCCTCGCCGGCAATGGCCGAGTCCGTGTAGAGCACCTGGCGCAGCGACTCGTAGACCTCGAGGTTGCCGGTGCGCATGGCCGCCAAAGCAACGCCGAGACAGCCGCCGTGCAGCAGCACGTCGCGGTCCTCATTGTTTTCGGAGCCCTGGTCGAGATCGACGGTTGTGATTTGCTCGTGCAAATAGTCGAGCACCTCTGCGCCAAAGCCCGCGAAAATAAGACCGAGACCGTACAGCGAGCCGCCGCGCGAGTGCGGCGACGTGCCCTCGCCGCCCGGCATGTAGGGCTTGAGGATGCGGCGGCCCTGCGTGAGGTTGCCGCGGTGGATGACGCCCATGGCGGCGGTGGCCGTGAACTTTGTCCAGTGCTGGGCGCGGCCCAGCCACTCGATGTTGCCACGGAAAAACGAGTCGCAGGTGGTGCCGACCTGTAGGAACGCCGCCTGGAACGAGACGGCCGAGTGGAACATCGAGTTGCGCGGGTCAAAGACCTTGCTGGTGCGCAGCAGCATGGACGCGTCGGCGTGGTTGTGGCGCTTCAAAAACGTGATTTCATAGTCGCAGGTCGGAATGCCCGACAGGATCTTGACGAGCTTGGCGCGCGTGGGGTCCGGCGCCGACACAAACGCGGCCGATGTCTTGGCCAGCAGCTCCTGGCTGGCGGCCGAGACCAGATCAAAGGCGACCTGGTACGCCAGCAGCGGCTTTTTCTCCACCAGCTCCTCAAACAGCTGCACCGCCAGCTCGGGGTTGTCGAGCTGGATGATGATCTTTGTGAGCAGCATGTAGTCGGGCTCGGGGCCGGCGCTCAGCAGCTTGTGCAGCGACTTGAGCACCTTGTTGCGGAACTGGCGGTTGCCAACCAGCTTGATGCCGCAGTCAAACACAAACTGCAGGTGCGCGGGCGTGCCCTGCTGGCCGAGAATGGTCTCGATGATGTCCAGGCGGCGGGCCTCCAAAGCAACACCCAGAGCCATTGTGGTCTGGCCGGCCTTGACGCAGCGGGTCAGCAGCTGCTCGACGGCCGCCACGAGCTTGGGGTCGCTGGTGTCCTTTTCGTCCTTGTCGTAGGCCTGCTGGCGCTGGTCGACGTATGCGCGGATGGCCTTGGCCACAATGGTGTCGACGTACTCGTTTCCAGGGGCCAGGTCGAGGTTTGTGTCTGCGGCCAGCGCGAAATGCACGGCCTGGCCAAAGTCGCCGAGATGGTAGTACACTTTGGACACGACCAGCGCCGCCAGCATCTGGGCGGGGAACTGCGGGTCCTCGTACAGCTCCTCCAGCTGCGGCAGGTTGTCGGCCACCTCGGGCCAGATTTCATTGATGTTGGCGTCTACGTTTTGGAGCGCATACTCTTTCAGAGCATAGTCCGGCTCGTTGAGCAGGGCAAGCACTGGAGACGAGAGGGCCATTGTCAGCACGCCACGCCGCGATGGGGGGTTATATCAGCTGGCCCGTCCTGGGAGGCCTGCTTAGGAGGCCTCTGCTTAGACCTCGCTCTACACCTCCGCTTATTCTAGCAGACGCCTTGGTGGGATGGGACTTTGGTGCTTGCAATCGTTTAGTCTAAGATGCATCAGTTACAGATCCTAGAAGATTCTTTAGAATCTGGGCCCGACAAGATCAAGGGGCCGTGGAACTGGGGAGCTTTCTCCCAGAGATTTAAATAAAAGATTATTCTACTCACAGTTTGCTCAAACGCAGTTGGGTCACCGCCGACATAATCACATGCATGTGATGATACATAAATATATGCAGGGCGCCACCAGTGGCAATCTTTATGTCAACCACAGTCAAACTACATGTCTACGACCTCTCCAGAGGGCTGGCTAAAGTATATGCCCCTATGCTGCTGGGGATGCCCCTAGAAGGAGTCTGGCACTCTGCGTTGGTTCTGCACAATAAAGAGGTGTTTTACGGCCAAGGCATCTCCGTGGCTGCTCCCGGACAGACCCATTTAGGGGTGCCGACAAAAGTGATTGATCTTGGCCAGACGGAACTTCCGTGGGAAACCGTCGAGGAGTATCTTCAAGAAGCCCGCGAAGACTGGACAGCCGACCGCTACGATCTGTTCCGCAACAATTGCAACGACTTCAGCGACGAGCTCGCCAAATTCGTCACGGGCAAGGGCATTCCCACCGACGTGAAAAGCGTTGCGAAAACCGTCGCCGGCACGCCGTTTGGCCAGATGCTGATGGCGCAGATGGGGGCCCAGGGCTCGCGAGGAGCCGAGTTTGGGGCCTTCTAGATAGAACATAGAACGGTGCCAGGCCATAGACAGCCATAGACGGCACGGAGAAAGAAGGATGTTATATATATACGACTGTTGAAGCCTGTCTACAGTGTTGAAAGTAGCTTGCAACTTTTTAAGTTTCGAATAAGGGGCCTAATAAAGCATGCGGGTGCGGATGTTGAACGGCGTGCGTTCAAGCTCGTCGCTGAGCTTGCGGATGTCGTGCTCGTTGACGTTGGAGATATCCGCCATCAGGTAGGCCACGTCCTGTTCTGAATCACTAAACTGCTTGGCAATGTTGTACTCGGCAAACAGCTCGTTGACGGTGCGCAGCACACCGGGAACGTTCTTGTGCACGTAAAGAACCCGCACGGCATCGCTCTCCTCCTGGTACGGGCGACGCAGATCGACCTCGGGGAAGTTGACGGAGCCTACTGACGAGCCCTCGGCAATGTAGCGGTTGAGGTTGGTGGCCACCTCGACACCAATGGCCTCCTGGGCCTCGTTGGTGGAACCACCAATGTGAGGAGTGAGAATGACGTTCTTGAGGCCAACAAGCTCCGACGTCCAGTCGTTGAGCGAGTCAACAAACTGGTTGGGGCCGTTCTTGCCGGGCTCCTGGGGGTACACATCGATGGCCAGACCAGCCAGCTTGCCGGACTTGTGGGCGGCAATCATGGCAGGAACGTCAATGACAGTACCACGCGAGGCGTTGATGATGTACGAGCCATCACGCATGTGCTTGAACTCCTCGGTGGAGATCATGCCCTTGGTCTCGGGCAGCTCGGGAACGTGCAGAGTCACAAAGTCCGAGTTCTCCAGAAGCTCCTGCAGAGTATCGACCTGGCGAGCCATACCCATGGCCATGATGTTCACAACATCATAGTAGAGAACATGCATACCCATAGCCTCAGCCAGGACCGACAATTGCGCGCCAATGTGGCCGTAACCCACAATACCTAGAGTCTTGCCACGGATCTCCCAGCAGCCCTTGGAGACCTTGTTCCAAGTGCCGTTGTGGAGCTCCATGGAGCGGTCGCCAAACTGGCGAGCCAAGGCAACCATGTAGCCAATAACCAGCTCGGCAACGGAACGGGAGTTGCTAAAGGGCGAGTTGAAGACGGAAATACCCCGCTTGGTGGCATACTCGAGATCGACCTGGTTGGTGCCAATGCAGAAGCAGCCAATGACAATCAGGTTCTTGGCAGCGCTCAGCACCCGCTCGTTGAGCTTGGTCTTGGAGCGGATACCAATCACATGCACGTCGCGGATCTTCTCAATCAGCTCGTCCTCGGGCAGTGCGCTCTCCACAAACTCGACCTGGTAACCCTTCTTCTCGAGGATGTTGATGGCCTTTTTGTTGACGTTCTCAAGCAAAAGAACCTTGACGTCACCGAAATCAAAGGGCTTGAGCACCTTCTCATGGCGCTGGGTCGACGAGAAGCGACGGCCGCGGAACGCACTGGGCGAAGACGACAGATCGTACTGATGGGGGGAAGTCGAGACATGAGGAGAAGTCGAAACCGAAGTCTCGGCAAACCGGTCAGTAACCTTGCGAATATCCAAAGGACTAGACATAGTGAAGATGATGAGTAAATTCGTTCACGTGGTAAAGAGTCATTTTTCATTTAGTTGGTCATCGTATGTGATCCGATACCGCTACCCTCCGCAGGTGCTCGGCAGCAGGGGGCTGCTAATAATTATGAAGGGAGGCAATAAACATTAGACTAGCATAATATTTGAAACAGCGTACTGTCCAAGATCTCAGACAAAAGCCTTAACGATGAAACCGTTCTTTATACAGTCATTATGAAACAGTCTAGATCCATGGAAACCTCACAAATACAAAGAACCATCATTACACGCATTGGGCCACAAAGGCAAAATAAATAATTTGCGCCGAGAAATATGCAGGAATTGCCTGTTTGAGGGGTATTCTTGGGGTCTTTTTTGGACCATGCAAGATCTAGCTTCCGCTTGCCCTGCATACTAACATTACCGATCGAGGTCTTCCATAGCCCAAAGTGGGTCTGCCCCTGATTGTCAGGGTTTTAGTTTTAGTACAGGAAAAAAAACACCGTCACGTGACACAGGGATGTTACGGCATGCCTGTCCCAGTTCCCGATCCGGCTTATACACCACCCTCGTCCCCCCCCCCTCCCGCCATAAGCCCCCTCGACGATCATTACCCCTACATCCCTGATTGTTTGATCACTGTAGTGCCTCTTGCTTGATCCCTTTGATCACATCACGTTTATTTTTGAACCCTACTTGTTTTTTTATTGTTTGTTGAACCTCTCTTATCATGGCATTGTGCGGCGGAAAACCCAAGCCCATCAAACGCAAGATTGTCATTCTTGGGGATGGCGCGTGCGGAAAGACTTCGCTTTTAAATATGTTTACCCGGGGCTACTTCCCCCAGGTCTACGAGCCGACCGTGTTTGAGAACTATGTGCATGACATTTTCATTGATGGTCAGCCCATGGAGCTGTCACTGTGGGACACCGCTGGTCAAGAAGAGTTTGACCGCCTTCGTTCCTTGTCATATTCCGATACCGACTGTATCATGTTATGCTTTAGCGTGGATTCTCGCGACTCGCTCGAGAATGCCCAGACCAGATGGGTGTCTGAGATTATTGACCACTGCGAGGGTGTTAAGCTCGTGCTGGTGGCCCTCAAATGCGATCTTCGCAACAACGAGGAGCCGGAAAACAGCAACGGCACCTTACAACGCTCAGAAGGAGCCGTGATTCCCTACGAGGAAGGTGTGGCCGTGGCCAAGAAGGTCGGCGCGCTGCGATACCTCGAATGCTCTGCCAAGAAGGATGTGGGCGTTCGTGAAGCATTTACCGAGGCGGCCCGTGTGGCTCTTACTGCAAAGTCAAAGAATAGCGAAGAAGACGCCAAAACGAGTTGCATTATTGTCTAATTTCCTTTGGCGTGTTCCCTCTTATTCTTATATGACTTTTGTTTGCCTCTGTTTTTCGTTATTTTTGTGTATCCTAGGGTCTCTTTTGCCCATCCCACCCCCCTTACTTTCTCCCCCTTTTTATAATGACCAGAAAGTAGTAGTAGAAGTAGTAGTAGCGTAGACCCAGTAAAATATTCTTTATTCGTTCAGTGCTAGCTGGTTCCCAGGAAGTTAATTAGTCTACTGCCTCGAGGCGGGCTTCCGGCAAGCTAAGAAAAGTAAACCGTAGTGGTTTTGCCTAATGGGTTTGCGGAGTGGTTTTGCGGGGGATTCCGCCGCACCCCCTGGGCCGCCTTACGGCGGAGACTTACACCAGTTAGTATAGTCTACCGCCGTAAGGCGGAAAACCGACGAGCTTTAGCTCGGAGAGTTATTAAAAAATAACTTCTCAAGGGTGTTTTTGTTTTGCGGGGGAATACCGCACCCCCAAGCCTAAAGGCGGACCCAAAGGGCGCTAAGCTAGCGACCAACCTTGAAGGAGAGAATGTCGTTCTTGCCTTCGGAAATCGGGTCGTCTTCAGCAAGCTTCACGGCATTGACACCTTCAATGTATAAGATAGGTGCATCTCCCATAATTTTACGCATGACCTGCCCCACAGTAGTTCCACGGCGGACAAAAATGCAGTCGGGAAACGCAGTCTTGCCACCAAAGTTGTGGATGTTTTTGACTGGGTAAACAGGCACCAGTTCAAGAGCAGCAATGGCCTGATGAAGAGCCTGGGCAACACCAGTGGACCCGAACCGGTATAGTACAAGATCACGCACGGTCTCCAACCGATCCGAGAGCTTTTCGTCCATAGGCTTAAGATCGCTTTCAGGGAGATCCTCTTTGATGTCCACAAACTCAGTACCTGGCTCATAAACAACATAATGCTGTTTTGCCAGTTTCCGCAGAAAGATCTCGCTGATGGCCGAGGTTAGAACGTGCGGAGTGTTGGGGTATTTCCGCACAATTTTGGAGATGTTTCCATCACTATCAGGGTGGTCAACTTTATTTAATGCAAGAACAGTAGGGAACTTGTACTCCAGAAGCACTTTCACCACCATATCGATCTTGTCATGCGTCCATTGGTCTAGCGGGCCCAAAGGAGGCTTGCCAGGCTCGGGTTCAAATTCAACAGCCGCTCGGTGCTCGGCAGCGGTAACTACTCTAGAAATAAGTTCACGACTGGCACCGTAGCCACTGAATTGATTCGACAATGTCTCTACCGTAGATGCCTTTGTCGCAGCATGTCTTCGAGCAATCGAGCCCCATTTCTCCATCAAGTTGCCTCGAATCCATCGGAAAATCTCATCCTGTAACCATTCAACATCATATAAAGGGTCATAACCCCGGGTCTGCTTGCCTTCGCTATCGGTGGTACCACTGACATCCACTACATGAATGAGAGCATCAGCATGTCGCAGGTCATCCAGGAACTTGTTTCCAAGACCCCGACCTTCATGAGCACCAGGAACAAGACCAGCCACATCCAGCAATGTCACTGGAACAAACCTGCGGCCGTCGGTACACCAACCATAATTGGGCTTACACTCGGCCTGCTTGTTGAAGCGGCTACAGGCACAGTCAATAGGCACATACCCCGTCGCTTTATTAGGATCGATGGTTGTGAACGGGAAGTTACCTACTTTTGCCGACGCATCCGTCAAGCTATTCAAAGTAGAACTTTTCCCGCTTGATGGTTTACCCACCAAGCCGATCAGGCAATCCTTCATCCTGCTAAGAGGTTAACTAACCTTCCCATCTAAACCCGACCAAAAGATTCAAACCTTGCCCAAAATGACAAAATTAAGCTTTTGGGGAGCCCGCCCGTTTATTTATTTCAGCGAGTCGGTGCTCACTCCGAATTTCCCCGAGCAGATCATTGCTCGCGTCGCAGAGGCCCATGGTGCCTCTATTGACCGAGATGTCGTCAGCCGCATCTACACTCAGGCTGCATTGTCGGTGCGAGCCCAAGCTCAGCTGCATCGGCCCGCCAAACAGGGAGAATTCAAGCCGGAAATATATCGCAAATGGCTTCTACAGGTCTCTGATCAAATAGCTGCCACCGTTGATGCGGAGCCTGCAAGTGGCTTCAAGGAATCATTGGCATCGGAACTGGCCAAAGTCCAAAACTACAAAGTCCCTCCTACTATCCGAGAATTCATCGAGGTCCTGGACTCGCAACAAATCCATTGGGGTGTCATTGCGAATGCTGGGCCGCTGTACCAAGCGATTTTGAAGTACGTGAACCTCAAACCCTTTTGCACAGTCCAGTCTCGCGAGGGCTTCTTCAAGCCCTTGCCGTCGGTGTTTCAGCGGGCTTTAGAAAGAGTGCCGAGGGACTCGAAACAGGATACCTGGTTTATTGGGTCTGTGGGCTCACCATGTGACAATGTGACTGTGGACGCTATGAAGTGCGTGCTCTTAGGCTCGAACTCGGACGGCTGCGCACCCCAAAAAAACCACATGCGGATTGCCGAGATCAGTGAGCTGAGCCCGTTGATATTCCCGAAAATGACCATGGATTTTAATGACGAGCTGATCCACCACGATCACGACCCGGTTCTGGAAAACTATCCTGCAAATCGCATTCTACCTCTAGGGGTACAAGAAACTAACTTATCAGGGCCCGAGGCCAAGCCGAGCCTATTCAAGCCCAGCGAATAAATAACAATAAATAATCAACGACCTCATGAGCTTATCTGGAGGACTCATCTGGAAGGCTCATCTGGAGGACGGCGGCGCCGGCAGTGAGAGCGGGAACTGCTGCGTCTTGGCTCGCTTGACGGCCACAGGCGTCTTGGGCGTGACTGGCACAACCTGCAAGGGCGTGACCTGCACCACTGGCGACGACAGCGTCGACGACGAGTTTGACGTTGGCAGCGAGATGATCACCGGCCGCTTGGCCCGCTCCAGGCCGCTCATCGAGTGCCGATGGGCCGCCAGGTTCGTGCTTGACGACGCGCGGCTCGAATTGGGCGACATATTGGGCGAGTGGAAGCCGCGGCTCGTCACCTGGGCCGACGAGCGTTGTCGCCGGAGAAGAGGCAGATGGGTTGTGGAGCCATGGGGCGAGCCTCTGAGGGAGTTCGACGAGTGTCGTCGGCCGAGCTGGATTTCCTCGCTGCGGCGACGGAAATGGTTGCGTTGCGTGCGCGCCGCGTCGGCGGCCTCGGCAGACGCAGCCACCCCAAACAGCGGGCCCGAGCGCCCAATCAGGCGCGCGCGCAGCTCCATGATGGCGCTGTCCAACGCCAGCTCAATGGCACAATGGTTGCGCACAATGGCCAGTTTGGGCCAGGTGGCCTCGCGGCCCCGCAGCGTTGCCGACTCGGCGATCTCGGGCGTGGGGTTCTGGAAAAGATTGCCGAAATCGTGCCACTCGATGCGAGGAAGAATCGTGATATTGCCAATATACTCTTGGGCCATCACATTCAGCAGCGTGGACGTTGCCTTGTGCAGCAGGCCGGCCTCGTTCATGAGCTGCAGCGCATGCGACACCTCGCCAACAACAACGCTTTTAGCAGTCTCCCACCACGGCGTCGAGACCAGCTTCTCGTTGCCGATTTCCTGCTTGGTTTTGCCAGGATCCAGTCGGGTAGACGACGAGTGGCCATTCAGGCGCTCCGACAGCTGCAGCAAAGGCGCCACATGCGGGTTTACCTGGCAGGCAATGAAATGGTTCACATTAAACATTTCCGCCAGCCGCGCCAGCGGCAGGTCATTGTCGATGCTGCCATCGATAAACGTCGCCTTTGTCCACGGGTACGACGCACCTGTTTTCGGGTCCTTGGCCATGAGCGTGTTGCTTGGAAACACAAACGGCACCGAGCAAGACGCACATACTGCCGACCAAATCAGCACATTCGGGGCCGTCAAGTAGTTGAGCAGCCGAGGCATGTCGTGCAGCCCCGACGCGGAAACAGTGACGTTGAGAATGCGGCCCGTTTTGTTGTAGGCTTCCTGGAACGTCATCTCGCCTAGAAACTCCTGCATCATCTCGCGAAGCCACGTGCTGTCGATCCAAAAGCCTTGGGTCACAAACCGTTTGGCCCGGGCCATGATGGACTCGCTTTCGCCGCGCGGAGTGAAGATGGAGATCTCTTGGTTCTGCAGTTCCCACAACTGGTCGAAATCGTCGTCGCTACAGGTGCAGACCAGGCTGGCAAAAATAGAGCCTGCACTCGATCCCGAGATGATTTTGGGAAGCAGGTTCTGGGCGTGCAACTCAAACAGCACGCCTGCATGCAGCAGCCCCAAAGTGGCCCCTCCCGACAAAACCAGAGCGGTGCGGCCAAACGCCTTGCGAGTCTGCAGCAAAGTGTTGACGAGCACTTTGTTGTCGATATCGCTGCGCTGCAGCAGCCAAGCAATGGCCTCCTCGCACTCGGAGATGTACGTTTCAATGAGTTTCTTGGTGCCACAATGCGATTTCAGGTAGAGACGGGGATCACCCATGTTTCCTACGTTGCGGGAGAACGTCGTGCGCACCAAATACAACAATTCCTGCGCATTCCCCGAAAGCCGGGCGTTTTGCAGCTGCGCCAGCCGGCTGGCCACCGTTTCATAGTCATATAGCGGGCTCTCGACACGGTCTTTCCACGCCTCAAAGTTGAGCAGCGAGTCCAGCTGTTTCGAGGCAGCAAACCATGTGTCGTAATTCACAGCTTCGCGCTGGTCATGTTCCAAGCGCTTTATTTCTTTATCCATTTGGTTCTGCCGTCAATTCCGGTGAATGTGGGGATGATGACCGAAACGCATGTGGGCTCTTTGATTACTCTCGAGGCTCCCATCTGGACCTGGGGGTCTGCCTGGGGGTCTGCCTGCCTCTGGGCCTGGCCGTCGTCCCCAGCGTCCTAACCCTGCCGGTATATAGTTTCAGGGACCTGTGAATAATCTTCACCCAGTGCTTCATCTTCGAACAGGGTTCTTGCCTTTTACCAGAGCCATCCGGGTGAAGACTGATGAAATATTAATTTTTGGAATACACTGCTCCTTGAGCTCTCATTTTGGACCGCGGGGCCGCGGGTCGAGAAGAGAGATTAAGGGTCTATAAATAGGCTGCCCCTAGCTCGGCTTTTTGCTTTGGCAGTGGCTTCGCTAGCGGATTGACGGCGATTTGCGCTTGGCATCACTGAAGACGGATCGTTTGCGTTCCACCTTGGGTTTCATGCTCTTCATTTTGAACGAGACCGGTCCTGTTTCTGGGGCAGGTTCTGAGACGGCTGAGGCAGATTCCGGAGTCGGTTCTGGGGCATGTTCTGAGGCATGTTTTGGGGCAGATGCTGGAGAGACCGGGACTGCAGCCTTCATTTGCATCTTTAGTGCTCGTGAAGAGGCTCTGCTTTCGTCGAGCTGTTGCTCGGCCGCCATCTGCTGCCGTCGCTGTTTGGCGTCTAAAGACGTGTCGATCCAAGCAATAACTAGACCTTCTTCCGTAGAATCGACTTTGCAAATACCCTCGTGGCCCAGATAGTTACAAAATGCCGCCAGAGAGGACCACCGCGTAGCGTTCATGTGAACATGGTCTTTGTTTTGGATATACTCATTGTAGAAGCGGTTGGCACCGATTGGCTTTTCTCCGTGCGAGGATCGTAGCAAATGGACAAAGTCTGCTTTGAATTGCCTTGAAAACTCCTCAATGTTCGGTCCGCCAGGCTTGCCGACCTTGAGCATGTTTTTCAAATGCGACTCGCTCTGGGTGTGGCACTTGAACCCGTTCTCATCCCGACACTGTTTCTGGCAGACTTGACAGTACCATCGTAGCCGTTGTAGTCCCTTTGCCTTGAGTTTGTTTGCCACATACTTGGCCGAGCCAACTTCTGCTTTGGCCATTCGAGGGTATGTATAAAGACTATGAGAGTGCACTAGTACTAATCACTAGTGCAGGGTGCATAATGTTGCCACGGATTTTCCTAAAGCCAGTTGCGGGGGTCTTTAAAGGGGCGTTTAGAGGAGCCTTCAAAGCCACAGTGAATAGAGCCGCTACGAGCCCTGCTCGGGCCTCCTCTCGGTTCTACTCGCAATTCAGGTTCCAGAACCTCCCTCAGTTCCCGCAGCAGCGAGGCGGGTACCAATACAAGTCTTTCCGGAATTCGGGCCCCCAGATCAATTTACTGGCATATAGACGGCCTATTCTGATTTTTGCCATCATCGCTGGCGGAGTGTACTTTACGCACTTGGAAAAGGCCCCCGTCTCGGGAAGATGGCGGTACATGTTCATGCCCAAGTGGATTGAGAGCAAGATCTCGGCTATGGGCTACAGGCAGGTGATGGCAGAGTTTGGCTCGCAGTTGCTGCCCGATAACTCGCCTGATGTGCGGATGGTGCGGTCGGTAATGAAGCGCATTATTGCTGTGAGTGGCTTGAAAGATGTTGATTGGGAAATCTATGTGGTTGGCGGTAACCATCCGCCCAATGCGTTTGTTCTCCCCGGAGGAAAGGTGTTTGTGTTTCAGAGTATTCTGCCTATTTGCCAGAACGAGGACGGCTTAGCCGCTGTGTTGGCTCATGAGACAGCTCACCAGGTCTGTCGCCATACAGCCGAGAACTTATCCAAGAGTCCTATTTATTTTCTCTTAGGGGCTATCATGTATGGAATTACGGGATCCGCATCGTTGAATGATCTTATCATGAATCTGGGTCTACGACTGCCTGCGTCGCGAACCATGGAAACCGAGGCCGACTATGTGGGGCTCATGATGATGGCAAAGGCCTGCTTCAATCCCGCTGCCGCCGTTGGTTTATGGCAACGCATGCTGAAGATGGAGCAGGACCAAGGCAGCATGGTTCCTGAATTGCTGAGCACGCACCCGGCATCGTCGCACCGGATCGAGAACATTCGCAAACTTCTTCCGGAAGCAGAACATATCCGGTCAGAACATTGCAGCGGCGGATGGAATAGCCAAATCTTTGCCCATTAATCGGTCTTCCCTCTGATCAAGGCCCTTCTGTTTATTGGTTTGAGAGGCTGCTATCAGTGGAACCCGCAGATCCGGGGCCTAACCCTAGCGAACCCTGATCTTCAAGCCGGGGGGCAGATCTGTCTGGATTCGGCAATGCAAGCTTTCCTCATGAGGCCCAACAGGGTCGAGACTAGAGCCATAGACGGCAGGGAAAATTTAGAGTCGCAGCAGCTTGAAGCCTGGATATTTTAAATATGTTTATATTTTTCTAGAATTTGCGGATCATTTAGATTTCCTTTGTGTTTTCACTGGTTTACTTTCTTTGGTTTTGGTTTTGGTTTTGGTTTAGTTTGGTTTTTTTTTTGGAGAGGCAACGCGCAACCACCCCACGTTGCATCCATTGGTATGTGTATATGCACAGACAAGAGAAAAAAAAACAGGGGCGCGCAGGAGTCAGCCAGGTCAAGGGTACGCGGCGGAAATCTGGTGCACCAGATTTGGGTTGGGGAACTTTTGCATCTAAATCACTCGCTGGCTCGGAACATGTCGGACAGCAATAGTGCCAATAGTTCCAGCGATGACGACACGGGTCACGTTGTTGCTTTGGCTGTTGGTCTTGGTGTAAGTATTCCCGTTGCCGCGGTTATCATCATTCTTTTGTGGTTGTTTATCCGCCATCGCCGGGTCGCACGCGAGGAGGATGAGCGACACAAAGACATCGACATGGAAGGTGATATCAGTATGATGCCTCCACCTCGGCAGCATGGTCGCAACTATTCCATCGCAGATACCGAAACCGAAAAAGAGTCGTTTGCTCCGCCTCCCCGCAACATGTATTCTCAAGGCGTGGAGACCGATGATTCCTCCACTTATATGTATACCCCTTATATGAACGAAGAAGCGCAGCGGTCCATTGATGGCTTTTCCAAGAGCCTGCATTCCTTGCTGGGCCCGTCGCCAATGTATCCTTCTATGGATCGTCTTGGTGCGGAGCGCGTCGGCACCAGCGGCTCGTCGCTGTCGTCCATGCCGATTGGTGAACCCAACTCGCCTCGCCGGCTCTCGGCTCACGGAATGGGAGGTCGCGCCAATTTCTCATTGGACAACGCTCCGGCCCTTCCACCGGCCTCAGAGGATGATGTGCTGGACGACGAAGACAGCGAATTTACCCACAGCGAGTTCACCCACAGCGAGATGGGATCGCCCGTGCGCAGTGATGATCCAAGGGTCTACCAGCGCCGGTCCATTCCGGATAGCTTGAGCATGGCGTCCAGCCAGCTGCCTATTGCCAGCGAGCCTCGCGACCATGAGCCCGAGCCGGAGCTTCCTCCTGTGCCTGCTCCTCGCGTGGCTTCTCCTGTTTCGGCAAACATGCGGTCCAACGCTTCGTTGCCTTTGACGGGCTCGCAGACCGCCCTGCGCTCGCGCACCGCGTCGCCCGCGCCCGGCTCTAGTCCGGCCATGGCATCGTCGGCGGCGTCTGGTAACGCGACCGCAACCGCGGCGCCCGCTCCCGGCATTCCAGGATACCCCGACGTGCGGGACTCGATGCTTTCGACGACTTCTCTACATACCGCCGCGTCGCATATGCGCTCAAAACAGAGCTTGCTGCCCGAGAGCGGCGAGCCCGTGCCTCTACCTGAACAGCATCTTGCTGAGGAACCCGTGCAGCTGGCGTACCAGCCGTCGGTTGCGACAGTGCGGCCCGGCGAAGGCGATGTCGAGCGCACAAAGTCCGTGGGCCAGCAGGCTGTTCATGAGATCTATGGCAAGTACGGCGACACGTCCTACGAAAGCGACGACGGACACAACGATACCCCCGCTGACCGCAGCACTGTGTCTGGAAGCTACGACGAGACCGTTCCGGCCAAGGCCGAGCCCTACAACGAGAGTGCTGACGCCTCGGCAAACTCGGGCACTTATATGCTGGACAGCAATGACACGTCTTATAGCAATGCGCCTGCTGTTCCGGTCCATGGCAACAAGATCGACGCGGTCCGCCCCACCGAGCCTAGACAGACCCAGGCCCCGGCCCCTTCACTGCAGGGCCGTGTACTTCCTCCGATTCAGACTCAGCACGGTGACGCTTCCTACTTCCCGCCGGCAGATGTGAGCTACGCTCCGAGCATTGCCGCCAGCAGCCAGTACAGCGGCTATGCGCCCAACGTGACGTCGCCGGTGGCTCCGCAGTCGCCGTTTGCCGACATGGAGCTGCCCAACGTGCCGGCAGTCAAGGGTCTTCCGCGGGCGCCGTCGCTGCCGGACATCAAGAACTCGCAGCGGGCTCCGGTCGCCAACTGGGGCCGCCCTGCCGTGAGCCCTGACTTCCAGACGTTCGGCGTGCCTGCGCCGCCGCCCACGCGGTCGGGCCAGCCGCGGCTGCAAATCAGCCACGACGGCCAATCTTATTCGCAGCCGCAGTCGCCGATGCTCGAGTCGCCCGCGTCGCCGGCACCCTCGTCCAGCATCAGCCAGCGCGCGCCCAACACTCCGGGCGGGCAGCAGCCTCGCTCGCAAGTCACCATGGACCAGTCGGTATTCTTTGAGGCGCCGCGGAAGTTTGGTAACAAGGGCCGCGGTATTCCTGCAGCATCCAAGTTAGGATGATGCGTATAATTATCCTAATTTTTTTTGGTTTACCGGTCCGCTCCTTTTTATATCGGACCAATTGTAGTCAAAGCATTATTATATGCATTTTATTATATATGACATTGAGTTTCCAACGTGAAATCGCCCTGCAACGATCGAAACTGCAGCTGCCCGGGCAGACTGACGTCGGCGGCAGCCCGAATAAACGGCGTCAACGATATACTATCGTCGAGGTAAGCCAGCACTCTGAACGTAGCGCCGGGCGGGATGGAGTCGAGGTACCCATTACTAGCTCGGATCTGGTTGATGAGAGCTTGGAGACCATTTATACCGGCCAGAGATTCCGTGGATAGCGATTCTGTTAGAGTGAACGTCCAGCGTTCAATTGCTTTGAACTCCTTACTATATATCACCAGCGCGATCTTGGATGCAGTCTGCGCCCGCAGATAGCTGCGGGCCAGCCGCGCAAAGTCTCGCAGGTACTGAGAGATCATTGGATCTTGGCATTCTTCCATATAGACTCCCTCCACACACGTTCGATCAATCAGTTCGGGCAGCGCCAATTTTCGGGTGCAGATAACCTCGTGAAGCAGATGGTACAGCACCCGTGCAGGCTGCATGTGGATTAGGACTAGGACTGACTGACACAACAGTAGGAGACCTCCCGGTGAGACCTCCCCGTGGTGTAAGCTAGGTGCTGGGGGAGATTGTGGTACTCAGACCTGACAAATGTTGGCCCGGTTTTTTTCTACCGGCCGAGCAGTGGCATCGAATATCGGCAGTTCGCCTATTCTGCTGCCCCAGGGAGCGTCGGTGAAGATTCTTCCAAAGGTTCTGGATGAAGTTACTCAACTTCGGATGCAGCTGGACCAGCAGCGGAACGGAAAACCGCGCATCCATCTTACCCAAACCGTGGAGGTGAGCGGCCCCAAAGGCAGTCTGTCGCTTGATCTGGCTGATTTCATTAATCTCAAGCAAGAAAACGCAAAGGTCGAGATCGGCGTGCAGGACCCTGAAAAGAAACACCAGCGCAGCATGTGGGGAACAACCCGGTCCTTGGTCGCCAACAGCGTGACTGGTGTTACTGAAGGCCATCTGTGTATCGTCAAGTTCGTGGGTACTGGATTCAGAGCCATTTTAGAACAGAACGCCGAGGGTGGACCTCGCCTGAACCTGCGGGTTGGCTACAGCGACTCCAAGTTCGTGCCCATCCCCGAGGGCCTAAACGTCACTGTGCCTGTTCCTCATCGGGTGGTGATTGAGGGCTGCGACAAGCAGCAGGTCAAGCTTCTCGCTGCCGAGATCCGGAAATGGCGGAAACCCGAGCCTTACAAGGGAAAGGGCATTTTTATTGACGATGAGACCATCAAGCTCAAACAAAAGAAGATCAAATAGGTGTATATAACGGTCTTGTACATATTCTGCTAGTGCACACTGCCTTGTCGTGGATTGTGCGCGCCTTGTGGTCTCGGAGCTATGCCTAGTGTGATAAATTACTGTACATTCTTAGAGCTAAAGATGCCCATATTTTAAGGCTAATGCCTAGGCAGCGTCAAGGCAGCGTCAATGAACCTACTTCAAAGCAGGTCTCATGCCAGGCTCTTCCTTGGGCCCAGGAACATGAGGATGGTAGTCCTCGTTCATAAGACTGATGTTGGTGCCATCGGTAGGAGTCAACGACCAGTCAAGAACCTTGAACCGGTGCTCGCCAGGGACCTTTTCGGCCTTGAAATGGATCGTGGCCGAGCCTTTGGTGCCAACCGCATTGTAGCTGAAGTTCACCTCCTTTTGAGCGATACCTGCCGAGCCCGAGATCCAGGGCATGGTGCTGGCAAACCGCACGTTTTCTCCGATAATCTCCCGAGCAACCTTGGATCGACGCAGTGTATACAACGTAGAGGACACAATGGGCGAGTTGGCCGCCTCGTACTTGATCATGCCAAACACAGAAAGGCCCATGGCGGCACAAAACATGGCAAAGTACACTCGGAGCTTGCGTTTCTGGGCCATGGGGTCAGGCAGCGCACGATCAACAGTTACAGCGTCCACAAGATGCCGGGGGACCCGGTGAGTTCCCTGGGTCTGCGCACCGACTTGGGCGACTCGCCGAGCAGCCACAGTACTGAATCGTCTCCACATCACCTGAGACTGTCAACTGGTCCCAAATCCTGATCCCAATTTTCAGTTTGTCACCAGGGGCTCCTCTCCTCGCTGCTTGGCCGCCGCTCGCTTACACTTCAGGCTAGTCCCAAATTTTCCAGCGTGAAATCATGAGCCGGGTATTTCGACGGTACGCAGCTCAGTTGACGGCCAACACGGTCGCCAACACCTACAAAAGCGACGCTCCGCTCTTATTTGAATCGGCCAAAAACGCACATGCCCGCCGCCGGCTCCGCAACCGGGTTGGTCTGGTCGGCATCAAGCGAGGAATGGTCCCCTTTTATCTTCCAGACGGCACTCACCACGCCTGCACAGTGCTGGAGGTAGACCGGTGCCAAGTCACCGACGTTAAAACCGAGCCCAAGCACGGCTACTGGGCCGTCCAGCTCGGTATGGGCAGCCAACAAGTGAAAAACACCACTCGTCCTATGCTGGGCCACTTTGCCCGCGCAGAAACCGCCCCCAAGCGTCACATTGTCGAGTTCCAAGTTCGCGACGAAAAGGGCCTGCTGCCGCTGGGCACCGAGCTCAAGGCCGACCATCTGATTGTTGGCCAGTACGTCGATATCCAGTCACGCACAAAGGGTAAAGGATTCCAGGGTGTCATGAAACGGTGGGGTTTCGGCGGTATGCCTGCGTCGCACGGTACGTCTGGTGTGCATCGTTCCGGTGGTTCAACCGGTCAAAACACCGATCCTGCCCGTGTGTTCCCCGGTAAGAAAATGGCGGGACGCCAGGGCTACGAGACGCGGACCATCCAGAACCTGGAGGTGCTGGAGGTGGACCCCGAGCACGGTCTTGTTCTTGTCAAGGGCCATGTGGGTGGTCCTGCTGGCCGCATGGTCAAGATCACTGACGCCGTCAAGAAGTCTCTGCCCAAGAAGACAGAGTAATGTAAATACACAGCAGCACTAGACTGAAATATACTGAAATAGACTGAAAGAGGCTATGAAAGGGCCCTTTCTGACTGAATATTAGTAGCGTTTTCTAACTATAGTCGCAATCGGGGTTCATACGGGGCTCTTGATGAACGGCTTCAGAGCTGGCTCGTCGGTACTGGTCGGGTGCTGGTCTGGTGGTAGGGACATTACCGAACCCTCTGCCCCAAGCCCGCTTCCAAAGCTTACCATGAACTCTAGCAGAGGCGGCCAACAACTGGCAATCGGAACCCTCTTGGCCATTGTGGTTTGCTCCATTTTCTACTTTTGCATTTATCCGGTTGCGGTTGTGTTTATGTCGCTGCTGGCCATTATCATGCGGCCGCTATCGTGGCTAGTCGATGCCATGACTTCGCCTTAGTTGTTGGGCTCTGCAAACACGAACCAGAGCCGTTGCTGGGCAGCCAGGAGCCTGCAAACCTTGGACTGGATCCAGGACTTGATCCTAGGACTGGGACCAGGACCTGGCCAGCCTCTTTGAGCATTCTATTTATTGCTAACCCTAATGATGCATCATAGCTAGCTATAGCATTATCATCAAAGCAAACAACAGACTAGACCTGTAACGCTAGATAAGACCATCCTTAGAATCTACTTTTATATTCAATCGTCGTCCAGCTCGCTGGGCTTGATCAGACCGCCGACCTGGCGGTCCCGTTCCAGCCGCTGCCTCTCTTGCTCCTCAAGCACCTGGGCCCGGTCCTCGGCATACAGATACTCTGTGTTTTCGCCGCCAAACTCCTTGATCTGGATCAAAAAGTCGCGCAGATGCGACTTGAACTGCACAGGCTCGCGGTACAGCTTGAACATGCCGTCCACAAACGCCGCCAGCTGCTGCTCGGCAAGATGGGGGAACGCCTTCTTGAGCGAGCTGGCCAGATACTCGCGCAGGTACTGCGCGTTGGTGGTGCCTGGCGCGGCCTCGCCCTCCTGGTAAAGAGGAGCCGTGATGCGGTTGTTTTCCACAATATCCACAAACGTGGCCAGAATGTCGCTTTGGGTGGTAAAGCCCGAGCGGTGGTCCGGGTCGGTGAGCACGCCAAAGGTGTCGCCCAGAATCAGGCGCGAAAACTGCTGGAAAAACTGGTTCGACACGTCGGGCTGGTTGAGTTTGATGACGTTCTGGATGATCTCCAAGGTCAGCGACAAACCAACGCCCTCGACGTCGCGATTATCGTGCTTGGCAGCCCACAGGCATGCATTAATGGTGCTGGCAAAGATGGCGTTGGGCAGCTGCAGCAGCGTGGCGAAGCTGTGCTGGTTGATGGTGCGCAGGAGCTTGAAGAACTCGACCCGGAACTCGGGGTACTCGGTCATGTCGCCGGCAATCATGGCCAAGGTGCTCTCAAACACCCGCTCGAGAATGCCCAGAATGGTGCTGCCCGAAACAAGCGCACCCACCTTTTCCACCACAATGCCCACGCAGCTCAGCACCTCGCTCTCGCGCAGCGGCGGCGGCGACTGCTGGTAGTCGTCGAGAATCGTCGACAGCAGCGGCGGCACAATGTCCTTGGCCACCTGCTCGCGCTGCGTTGCCTTGCGGAAAAACGTGTCCATGAGCTTGAGGATCTCGCGCTTGACGCTGCGCAGCAACCGCGCATGGTGCGTCAACACAAACTGCGGGTTAGCCTTGGCGCCCTCGACAACCTGCGTCGACACAAACTGGTACAAGCCCAGCATGTCGGTGAAGATGGTGGCCAGCTGCGACATGAAGGGCGCGCCCAGCGACGTGCACACCACCGTGTTGGTCTTGATGACGCCAATAAGGATCTTGACGCCCTCGGGCTGGCCGAGAATCTCGGGGTCCTGGGCGATCTGCGCAATCAGCGCCTTCCAGCCCGTGTTGGGCAGCGTCATCAGGCTCTCAAGCAGCCGCTCCTGCGCGGGCTGCGACCGCTGCGCACTGACAATGTGGCCGCACGCCTCGTAAAACACCTGGATCTGGTGGGGCTCCAAGTCAGCAGTGTGGTTCTCAATGTTGCGGATGATGTCGTCGATAAACGGCTCGCTCTCGCCTTCTTTCAGCTCCACGAAATGCTGTTTGCACTTTTCCGTGATCTTGATGAACGTGTCGCAGGCCATATCCTGCACACCCTCATGGGTCTCGTGCATAAACTCAAACAGCTTGTTGACGACGGTTTTGAGGAACTTCCAGTGCGCGCGCAAAAACCGCGGGTACTGGCCCACAATATACATGATATTCGACGCCACAACCGCCTTGTTGTCTTTGCCGCGCTTCTGGTCTGTGAGGCCCAGCAGCTCCTTGATGACCAGCACCAAAAAGTGCTTTTCCATCAGCACGTTCATGGTGCCCGAAATGGAGCCGATGGCCCAACACAGCGTGTTGAGGTTGTTCCACGACCACTCGGAGCCGTCGATCTGCCGGTCCAGCTTGGCGCTCATGATGTTGCGGGTGTCCACAACATCCAGATGCGTCAGGTACACCAGCACGTCTCGCAGGCTCTTGTACAGCGTGATGGTGTCGCTTTCCTTGTAAAACACGCGCACAATCTCGCCGTCCTCGTTTTCGGAGATCAGCACCTCCTCGGGGCGCACCATGTGCTCAATCACCACCACGCGCAGCTGCGACAGGATCTCAGAGTACTTGTGCGTGCGCAGCGGGAACCGGGCCAGCAGTTCCGGATCAACGGCACCGGCACCCGAATAGGACGGCAGCTGGCGCGCGTCCGGGTCGAGCTCCGACAGCGGCAGCCTCTTGATCTCGTCGTAGAGGTCCAGCACCAGCCGGGCCCAGTAATCGAGGCAGCCCTTGAAGATTTCGCGCTCCTCGATTTGCGAGATCTTGATGAGGTACAGATGCACGCTGTACAGCAGCGACGGGTCCGACTGCGACTCGACGAGCTGGAGGTGGTGCGTCAAAAACAGCGACAGAAACAGCGACAGGTTCTGGATAAAGTCCTGGTCCGCGCTGGACGCCGTGGGCCAGATGGCCCGGAAGTCGGTGTCCAGCGGCACCACCGTGTTGATCTGCTCCAGCGAAGCAACAAACATGGCCAGGAACTGCGAGTCGTACTGCGGAGCCACCAAGCCGGCAATCTCGGTCAGACACTTGAGCGTGATGTTGCGGTAGTCAAACGGAGTCAGGAACTTGGACACCAGCAGCTGCACGATCTCGGTCTCAAAGATGAAATGCAGCGGAATCCAGCTCAGGTAGCGCTGCAGGGCCCGCAGAGTGGCCACAATCAGGCTGGGCCGCGACGCTTTCTCCAGCACCTCGTGGCACAGCTGGAAGATCTGGCCAAACTCCTCGGCCAGCTGCGACTTGAGGCTATGGATCTTGGCCTGCGTCATCTGCTCGGCAGAGTAGTCAAACACCTCCTCGGACAGCAGCCGCAGAATGGTCATGTTGTTTTCGCAGATCTCCACGCCCGAGCGGCTGCTCTGCACGATCTCGGGGATGAACTGCGGCCAGTTCTGGGGCCACTCCTGCTTGAGGATCTGCACCAGCGTCAAGTCGGCCTTGGTCAGAAGCTGCTTGTTGTTGTTGAAGATCTCTTGGTTGTTGCTCCACTCAACACACATGCTCGCCACAAAATTCCGGATGCCCTTGCGCTGCTCGTCGCCCAGCGCCTTCCAGCGCGTGCGGATCAGCTTGTCGAGAATCGTAAGCGCCAGGTACTTGGAGTGCATGCTCTGGCTCTGGGCAAGAATATCGCCGGCTTTGGTCCACGCCTCGGGGCTATCTTGGAACTGCTTGAGGACCGCATCGGCTTGCTTGCGCTCGACCGCAGACCCCTTGCTTCCGTAGAAATGCTCAACCACTTGGTCTAGCAAGGAGACATCCAAATCCTTGCTAAAGTCTAATATCGACTCCATTTATGGGGGGTGGATAGGTTTGTTGTAGGATGGGGAGATGACGTCAGGGTCCGCCCTTTAACATTGCTAAAACAAACACCCGTTTATGCGAGGGACCCTTGTTTTTAGCAACTTGAAAACCTAAAGCCCCTACATAGCTTGTGGTTTTCCTGGGAAATTAGAGCCTTTACACTTGTATTTTACTATATATTTCCTTGATATTGACTCCTGCCGCACCCTGGCGCCTGGGCCCCCTAGAAGCTTACTGAACCCTCCCACAGTAAACAATAGAGGCATTGGTGCTACCGCCGCCACTACCCTAGTACGGTGGGAAAAATAGCACCCTAAGCAAAGCCAAATGCTTACCCTATTTTTTTTCATTAAAGTCTCTCGAAACCTAATCTTGTACAAACACAACCATGGGAAGACAACTCAAACATCATGAGAAGAAACTCCTGAAAAAGGTCGATTTCCAGGATTGGAAGGAAGACCAGGGCCATAGAGATGCCCAGGTCATGCGCATGTACCATATCCAGAACCGCGGAGACTACCAGAAATACAACAAGATCTGCGGCAATATTCGGCAGTTTGCCCACCGTCTGGCGGAATTGCCGCCTCAGGACCCCGTGCGGCTGCAGCACGAGGAAATGCTGCTGGAAAAGCTCGAGCGGATGGGTGTTTTCGGCGTCAAGAGACCCAAGGTATCTGATCTCGAGAAAATTTCAGTAGCGGCTTTCTGTCGCCGTAGACTGCCGGTGGTCATGGCCCGTTTGCATATGATCTCCAACGTGTCCGAAGCAACAAAATTGGTCGAGCAGGGCCACGTGCGCATTGGTCCTCAATTGGTCACGGACCCGGCCATGATCGTCACCAGAGACATGGAAGACTTTCTGACCTGGGTGGACGGCTCCAAAATCAGACGGCGGGTGGCAGAGTACCGCGATAATGTCGACGATTACGATCTCGCATAGTATTTATTTTATGTATCTGACTAGGCCTAGGAAGATCTTTTTGGGATCTTTTTTGTTGATCATTTGGTCTTGGTAGGGAAGGCCAGGAACTCGCCCTTTTCGACACCGTCGGTGCCTTCAATATTAATATTCTTTTCAGACGTAGCAACAAGTACCAAGCCCAGTAGCCGTGTAGACTGGATCGCCGTGGGCACCAGTTTCAGCACCTCGCTGGGCACCATGATGCCCATGAGGTTGTTTGTAGCGGCGAACTGCGCGGCCTCCTTGAGAGAAACACACACCCGCAGCTCGTTCAAACTGGTCTCGGAAATTACCTCCGCGTTGGCGGTGGTGTACTTGCCGTCGGTGCGCAGCGCCACGGCCCGGAACAGCACCGGGTAGTTGGGCTGTTTCCAGTTGATCACGGCGCAGATATCCGGGTTGGGCGACGAGAACATTATTGATCTGGTTTTGCCGCCCTCGTGGCGCATCTTGCGCGCATAGTCAAACACCACGTGCAGAATTTCGTCCACATACGCGTTGATCTCGGGCCACTGCACGGGCATGCGGCTGGCCAGCTCGAGTTCGGCTCGGGTGGGGAACGGAATCACCAGGTCCAACTGCCGGTCGTCCTGCTCCTCCAAGACTTGTTGCAGGGTGCGAACAGGCCCGTTGACGAGCTTCTTGATCTGCTCAAACGTCAGAGCAGGCACCGCCAGCTCGACGCCGTTGACGTCGATTTTCGGGTCCATCACCAACGGCACCATATCCCGCGTCAACACCAAAGTGGTCTTGTAGTACTCGCCCACCAGCGACGATGCAGTCACATAGGCCTGAGTAGTGCCGGCCTCGATAAACGAGGTCGACTTCCAGTAGGTTTCGTACTTTGCAATCTCCAGCGGCTTGCCAGAGTAGGGCTTGACCACCAAAAAGTTGAAGCTCAGCTCGCCCACCGACCGCAGCAGTACGTCCACCAGCGGCAGGGTTGCCGACGAGGCATGGCCGGTGAAAATAGCCGGCAACGCTGTGGACTTGGCCAGCAATCGCGTGCCAAACGTCGGATACACGTCAAAGTCAATGCCAAACTTGTCGAGCGACTCGACCTGGAACGTCTGCACGCGATTAAGGTCCTGGATCGGCAGGGCCAGGTTGCGGGGAATCGAGTCCTTGGTGCCCGAGGTCGAGATCGTCATGCGGCCAGCCGCAAGGTACTTGCGGCCCTCGTTGAACTTGGTGACCTGGTCGCTCAGCACGGATGCCGTGGGAGCAAACGTGATCTGTAGCACCGTCTTTTGCGAGTCCAAGAAGTTGTGGCCGTACCGTTGCAGCGGCATGATGGGCGGCGGCAGCGACAGGTCGGGAATCCCGTCCAGATCAATGTCTTCGGCTAAATCCATATCGTCAAAAGCAGGTGACATGGTCGAGACCCCCAGCACAGTGGTCTCGACTCCGCTGTTGTCGCTACCGTCGTCGCCTGCCGTCACCAGCCCTGAGAGCGCGGAAATATCTACAGTGCCCGGCGGCAGCTTGCTCGAGAGCAGCTTCAACGAGCGGGTGTGGCCCTCCCACGCCGCATAAAACAGCGCCGACCGGTTCTGTTCATCAAGAATCTTCCAGTCGGCGTTGGCAGCAAGCAAAGTGGTGACGGACATGTAGTTGCCCTCGGATGCGGCATACATCAACGCCGTCCAGCCGTTGAGCTTGTCGAGCTCGTCGACATTCGCGCCAACGCCTACTAAAAGCGGCACGATGCTGGCAAAGCCCGCCCGCGCCACGATATGTAGAGGATAGAGGCCCTCGGCATCGGCGACCATAAGCTGGTCGGGCCGCGCCGAAAGCAGGATTTTGACGGCATCATAGGCACCATATTGACATGCGAAATTCAACGGAATGTAGTCGCGCTCGGAATCGCCTGTCGTGCGCGCGCCCGCAGCCACAAGGTCCTCTGTGCAGCCCGAAAAGTTGTTGAAGATCGAATAGTGTAGGGCCGCCAGGTTATCCTGGTCGTGGGCGTCGATACTTGCTCCTGCTTTCAGGAACTTGTTGAGAAAGTCGCGGCGGCCATGCGTGGCCGCATAGTGCAGCGGCGTACGGCCGTACATGTCGGGCAAGCTGGCGTCGACGTGCTCGGCCAGGGCGAGATCGACGATCTGGGCGCGCGGCTGACGCGTAGACGCGGCCAAATGCAGGCAGTTGCGGCCAGCAATCTCGTCCACAGCATTCATATCCACCAAACCGGTGGCATGCAGCGCCAGAAGCGCTGATTCTTGCACCTTGGACGACACGGCCGTCAAAAACATGTGCGAGATCCGCTCCGTAGCATTATCGGCCCGCACCAGCTGCGACAACCACTCATCCATCGAGCGTCTAAGGCTCTCCTCGTGAGGGTTATAGGTAGTGGCAAACTTGATAAACTCATAGTAAAGATCATCCTGAGATGACGACGCGGGACGCGGCCCTGATTCCAGCACCACGGCATCGGATCCGGACGCCAATGCCTCCAGCTCCAGCAAATACTGGTTCACTTTATCGGAAAGAGCCACCAACTGCTCGCGATGGAACATGGGCTGGACCTCCACGGCCCTTGAGAGGTACAGTTCCTTGAGATGGGAGCGCGAGCGTTTGTCCCACTTTTTCAGCACTTTGGAGAAGCCCGTGCCGTTGAGCTCAATGAACTGCTCCAATCGCTCCAAGTCTCGGCGAAACCGCTGCAGACCCTCATATAGCGAGATGTAGGTCACCGAATTGCGGGTCAAGATACCTGACTGGGCGGCGGCGGTCTTTTTTTGTAAGAAGATGTCCAAACGGACCTCAAGATCAGACTCTTTTTGCTGGTAAAAGTTCTGCACCTTCTCAAGCTCACGTTCCAGCTGGAAAAAGAACGTTGCCTTATTCTCCTGCAGCCGCTGGTACGCCAGTTCGCGGGCCAATTCCGTGGACGCACCGGGCTGGCCTGGGTCTACGGCCAGTCTTTTGATGAGCTTTTTAAGGCCCTTGTAATTAATGAAGTAGTTTGCATACTCGGGCAAGTCTAAATGGCGTTTGCCCAGGTACTTTCCGAACTTCATTGCAAGTAGGGGGAACGGCTTTGGATTGTCAGCGGTCCTAGCTCTCCCACGTGCGTGTTTGTCACCGACTGATAGGGTCGGGGCTTGGGTGAAAATGCAAGAAACCGGTGGTAATAATGATCTCGATTACCTTTTTTTGCAATATTTTTCAACTGTTTTCAAGGTCCGGTCATCTGGAAACTATTTATGTAGCCTTTGATTTATTTTTTAAACCCTTGCACGTGGCCCTATGCGGCGGTTTCTACTCGTTCTTGAGCCAGTTTGGCTTATAGTCGGGGCCGCCCATCTCCTGCACAAACGCTTTGACAATCGACTCCTTACGGTCACCTGATGATTCCCACCACATTCCGCCGCCAAGCCCGGTCTTTTTGCAGTAGTTTGCTTTGATTTTTACTGTCTCGGCGGTATCGTAGGTAACAAACTGGTTGTCGCTGCAACAGTACGCGGCTACCCGATCCTTATCGACACACTCCCTCATTCCTGGCAACGGCAAATCCTTGGCATCGTGTGTACCTGCTTCGAATTTACCTGGTAGACACCCATTGAAAGAATGGCCGATACCTTTTGTCTTGTCAAATGACCGCCCATACAAGGGCATACCCAGCACCAGCTTGTTGGCGGCTACACCCCGACAAATGTAGCTTTGGATCGCTCCGTCGCCACTAAAAGCTCCACCATACAACGATGCTTGATGGTCTGTTGCTTGTGACCATTGACCGGCGAAGTCATAGGCCATGATGTTCCAGAACGAGAGGTACCTATCCATCTCGGCGACCCGCAGCACATTCAGCTGTTCAGGGCCGGCCGGAGCCGCAACCGAGAGATCAAAAAAGTCGCGAGGTAGGTTGTTGCGCAACGCCAACGAATCCAACTCTAGTCGCAACCGAGCAAGAACATCCACGTACCATATGGCCTCTTGGTCATTCTCAGGGTACTCAAAGTCCACATCCACACCGTCCAAGCTGTAGTGATCAACAATCTCCACCGCCGTACAAGCAAAAATGGTTCTTCCCTGTTCAGTTGCAAACGCCTTTCGCAAGTCTGAGCTATAAGTCCATCCGCCAATGGACAAAAGCACTCTCATTTGGCGGTGTTGCTTCTTGAGCTCGTACAACTCGCCCAAGCACCCGGGGGCACCACTATCCATTTTTTTATCGCAATCTGCCCATGGATCACTCAAAGTAACGGCTCCCGTCTCGGGATCTGTTTTCGCAAACGCATAAATCACATGGGTAATATCATCTGCTGGTAGCTGCAGAGGCGTATGCCCGCGTGCATAAATCGCCCAGTTACAAAAATAAAGACCAAACACACGCATAATTCAAAGCGGGAAATATAAGACAAAAGGAAGTAGGTCTTTTTAAATGGTGGTCAGAAAAGAGGCTGAGTTTAATTCAGTCAGCAAGGTTTCAGTGGTTTAGCCCCCTTCTTTGTTTTGTCTATGGTACTGTGTATTTATGTTCTGCAGGCATGGGGGGGACCTCCCAACATCAATGGATAATAGGTCACATGCAGCGTGTGGGGTTACCCGGCCAACTGGCGGCAGATTGAATGGTTGCTTCAGCCACCCTTTCCTCCCGGCATCTGTTCCGTGCCCTTCCCCTCCGCTCCAGCATTATCAGTGGTTCTGGCGTGCGCCGATAATACCGCTGATGTAGCCGACGCCAGCTAGCAAATAAAAAGACCTTGTTCAAGATTTGTAGTCAAACGCCCATCTAGTGCATGTCCCAACCATGTCCCAGCCATGCGGTTGCCAATTAGACGCACCTAATCCTGCTATGATTTGACGCTACATGACGTCACCATGCGCCGTACCACGGCCAAGATGGTTGCTTGCTAATCACCCTACCCATCCCATCCCACACCCCTCCCTTTCTCCACAACCATCTTCCCATTCGTTATTCTTGAAGAGTGATAAGATGGCCAATTCGATCTCGTCCACCTCAAGCCATAAGGTCGATATGTCTGAGGCCGCCATCGCTGCGTACCAGCGCCGGCTTGCCGCAGGCGACCGCGGCAACCTGCCCAGCCACCCCACGGTCGGCATTGCAAAGAAACATGCACACTCGTCGGCCGTTCTGGCATCGACTTCGGACCTCGGTCCCAAATTGTGGAAGCCCGAAGGGTCCAAGGAGGCCCTGAAGGCGTCCACTTTGGCAAACACGTCCGACGTGGGGCCCAAGCTGTGGAAGCCCACAAAGAGCGCCGACGCCGCCAGTGCGGCCGTCAAGTCCAAGGATTCGGTGCCCAAAGCGCCGGCCCCTACTACTGATTTGTCCAAATCCGCCTCCAAGGCCGCGCTGTCGGCCGCTGGAACCTCCGGTGAGGAGTACGGCGCAAAGTACCTCAAGGACGGTTACGAGTGGACCGCCCGCACTGCCGGCAAGAATGCCGTCGGCGAATGGGCCCATCTTGCTGGTCGCTCTGCTACCTTGACTGCTGCTGACGAGAAACTCGCTGCCGAGGGCAGTGCTGCTGCTCTCAAGCGCGGCCCCACTAATGCTACTCTCGAGTCGCTGGACATTGGCCGCATCGAGTCGCTTGCTCGTGACCGTGCCCGCAAGACCCTAAGCAACGTCTATGTGGACGTGAGCCGCAACAAGCTGCAGTTCAAGGGTGCCGACGGAACGCTTCACGATGACCCTGCCATGAACGACTACATTGGCGAGCAGCAGTACTTTCAACGCCAGGATGTCTTGTCCCTTGTGTCGATTGCCGACCGCAACGTCAAGGCACAGCTGGCCAAGGTCAACAAGGACGTTGCTGACCGGTCGCTGTTTGGCAACGAGTCGTACCAAAAGACTGCGTTGGCGCTTGCTACTGAAAAGTACAAGAAGCGCACCGCCAACCTCGGCAAGGTCGATGTTGGCGGCGGTCTCTACATGACCCAGGAGGAGATCAACGACATTGCTCGCCGCAGCGTGCAGCCCACTCTTGACGAGGTCAGCGACGTTGCCAAGCAAAAGCGCCAGGCCGACAAGGAGCAGGCGGAGAAGGAGGCTGCGGAGCGCAAGGCGCGCGAGGAGCAGAAGGCCAAGGAACGCAAGGAGAAGGAAGAGCAGGCCAAGGTCGAGCGCGAGCGCAAGGAGGCGGAAAAGAAGAAGCGCGACGAGGAAAAGGCCGAGGAGCGCAAGATCAAGGCCGAGGAAAAGCAGAAGCGCGACGAGCAGCGCGCCAAGGAGAAGAAGATCGCCGACGAGAAGAAGGCCGAGGAGCGCAAGATCGCCGACGCCAAGAAGGCCGAGGAGCAGGCCAAGAAGGCCGAGGAGCGCAAGATCGCCGACGCCAAAAAGGCCGAGGAGCGCAAGGCCAACGAGGAGCGCAAGGCGGCCGAGCGCAAGGCGAACGAGGAGCGCAAGGCGGCTGAGCGCAAGGCGGCCGAGGAGCGTAAGGCGGCCGAGGCCAAGAAGGCCGAGGAGCGCAAGGCTTCCGAAGCCGCTGCCGCTGCTGCGGTCGCCAAGCCCGCCGCCACGGTCAGCAAGTCTGTTGCTGGTGCCGGTGTGGCTGCCGGCGCGGCTGCTGGTGCTGCGATCGGCGCCGCCGGCTCTGTTGCCGGTGCTGGCGAGGAGCAGGAAGGCGGTCTGCTGAAGCGCATCAAGAGCGTTTTCCGATCCGGCGAGGAGTCTGTCGAGCACGAGGTCAAGCTCAGCGAAGAGGAGCTGGCCAAGCTCACTCCGCTGGAGCGGGCCAAGCACGAGGCCAAGGCCGCCAAGCGCACGCGTCTGCGGCTCGAGGATGAGGCCAAGCGTCTCAAGGCCGAGGCTGCTGCTGCCGAGGCGGCGGTCGCCGAGTCCATCTCGCGCCATCGTCAGGCCAAGAAGCACTTCTTTTCCGAAAAGGAGGCTGCCGAGAAGGAGGCCGAGGAGAAGGCTGCTCGTGAGGAGGAGGAGGCCCGTGTGGCCAAGGAGGCCGCCGAGAAGGAGGCCGCGGCCAAGAAGGAGGCTGCCGAGAAGGCTGCCGCCGCTGCCGAGGCCGCCAAGGACACCGAGAAGAAGGCCAACGACGAGGCCGACGAGCAGCTCGAGACCATCCACGAGCACGAGCACGACCATAAGGACGCTGCTGCTGTTGCTGCCGTGGGCCAGCCCTTCCCTAATAAAGAGGCTGCTGCCTCTGACAAGTCCCTCAAGTCGGTGTCTGGCGAGCTTCCTGCTGCCAGCACCAAGGAGGCCGAGAAGCCCGATGCTGGCGTGAGCGCTGCTGCTGCTGTGGCCGGCGCCGGCGCTGCTGCCGGTGCTGCTGCTGCCGGTGCCGCCGGTCTTGCCGGCAGCGCCAAGCCGTCTGCTCCCGTTAGCGATGCGATTCCTCTTGGCTCGTCCAAGGAGATCACCCCCAGCTCGACCAAGCCGCCTATTGATGTCAAGACCGACAAGAAGATCATCGGCGACAAGCTCGAGCTCAAGGCGCCTGCTACTTCCGAAGCTCTGATCACCGAGCCTCAGTCTGAGGCCCTGATCACTGAATCCGAGGCCAAGGCTATCACTGAGCCTACTGCCGTTGCCAAGGATACCTTCAAGGATGCTTCCGAGGCCCTGATTGTTGCTCCTAGCGAGGCGCTCATCACCGAGGACGAGGCCAAGGCCATCACCGAGCCTACCGCCGTCAAGGAGCCTGCTGCCAAGGAGGCGTCCGAGGCGCTGATTGTTGCTCCTAGCGAGGCTCTGATTGTGGAGCCTCAGGAGGAGGTTGTTCCTGCTTCCGACGCGGTGGTGACGCAGCCCAAGGGCGACGTTGTTGTTCCGTCCGTGGCCGCCAAGGCTGCCGAGCACGAGCAGCCCAAGGGCGTCAAGCTCAAGGAGGAGCCTCTGCGGGCCACGCAAAAGGACGACAAGTTTGCTGGCTTCGACTCGTCCAACGTCACCACTCCCGTGCACGAGGCCCAGGAGGGTCTGTTTAAGGAGGACATTTAATGTAGTAGTAGTAGTAGTGTGATATTAGGTTTTTATCGTTCTGATCAGTTTTTACGGTTATCATAAGAGAATTAAATGGCACCTTTAGATCATGGCAAAGCGCGTGTAGCGCTGCTTGATGTTTTCCGGGACCTCGGCCGCGCCCGACGCGTGCTCGGCGCAGTAGTTGCCGCCGTCGACCTCAAAGTACGAGCTCAGGAGATCGGCTTGACACTCGACGCACCGCAGACAGTGCGGGTGGTAGCGGATCAGCTGCTCAGCAGCGCCCTCGCTCGAGTCGGGGTCCTCGTGCAGCCGGGTCTCCAAGCACGAGCCCTCGATGCCGGCTCCGCACGCCCGGCACGCAGAGTTGTTGGCCTCGTGGTAGCACGGCCGGCAGTACGGCGTGTCGTCCAGGACATAGACCTCGCTCTTGAGCTTGCCGGCACAGCCGCTGCACTTGAAGCACTCGCGGTGCCAGCGGCCACTAAGATTGCCGTCCTTGGAGTGGATCGACTTGCCCGTGATGGCCTCGCTGCAGCCGCGGCAGACCTTGTCTTCCTTGGCTTCTTTGGCGTCTTTGGCTTTGGGGTTGTTGATGTCCACGTCCTCGGTGTGCGACTCGTCTTTGCGCACGTTCAACGGCGGCGTCGAGTATGCATAGCCCGTGGTCGTGGTGGCTCTGCCCGAGAGCGTGCGATGCGGCGGCACAAACGGCTTGTGCTGCTCCGGCGGCATCGAGTCCTCGTGGCTGTGGAACTCGACGTTGGACATGCCCAACCCGAGTCCCATGGGCATGTTTGTGTTGGGGAGGGTTTTCTTCTTGGCCGACGCGGGCGACATGGCGCTGCGCTCGATGTTGGTGGTGTTTTCCTGCATGCGATGCGCGGGCGGAAGCGTCGGCTTGCGCCGCAGCGTGGTCTTGCGCTGCAGCGGCAGCGTGTGCTGGCGGCGGATGGCCTCATGCGGCTCCGAGCCCATCTGCGGCGCGCTGGGCCGCCGGCCCTGCGACAGATCGCGGCGCGGCTCGCGGAACTCGCGAATCGGCTCGTCGCGCGGCGACGGCACGTTGGTGCGAGGCGACTGCATGTTGCGGTGCTGCAGCTCGCGGTGCTGCAGAAACGGCCGCGGCGGGAACTCACTGCTGCGGGGCTCGGGTGACTCCGAGTAGATAGACGACGTGGTGGAGAACCGGTTGATCTGTTCCGGAGTCAAGAGGTTGTTGTTTAGCGGTTTTGACGGGAACTCGAGATCAAGGTCCGCAGAACCAGAGCTGTTGGACGTTGCTGTTGAGTCGCCGCGGTTCACGCTATCGTCTTGCGAGAAGCTCGAGTCGGTGGTGGCGAACGGCTCATTGCCGGCGTGGCTCTTGAAATTAAGCGGCTGCGTCGCCGGCATGTCCATAGACGACGCGAGCGACGCGGCCTCAAATTCCGGACCGTCGAGATCTTCTTCGGGCGCGTCGTCGGGCGAGTCGTGGATCGAACTGACCATACTCATGTCCATGTCCGACAACTTCGAGGCCTCTGTTTCGCCGGAAAGCGATCTTGTGATGACGATGCCCTCGGTGCCAGAACTGCCCTTGTTGGAGCCGCCGTGGCCCGAGCTGGTCTCGCTATCGGCCCGCGGAGGGGCCATGTTTTGCAGCGACTCCGGAAGGCTTGTGTCCCAGGCCGGGGCCGGAGGCCGCGTGCTAAGAGAAGGGAAAGTGGCATCCAGGGGACTTTGGGGAGGAGTGCGTCTCGAAAGCGACGCTAGTCCAATAGGACTCGGCCGGGCCGATGTGGGACGTGACTTGGCGCTGCCTACAGACGTAACGCGGGGTGTCTCATTGTAGTTGAATCTGTCCTGGTCCTCGTCGTGCATGGTTTCGGCACCCTCCCCAGGAGGCGGATTCGCGTACTGCTCAAAGTTCAGGCCGTTGCTGGCTTCGCTGCCGGCATCGCTAGGAACACCGCTAGGAACCCCACTAGTGGCATTGCTATTGTTTGCACTGCAGACCACACTGGAAAGCGCACTTGGCGTGTCGGGGACGGTGCCCCCGCTCGAGGTCTGGCCGGCTAATCGGATAGCTGCACTCTTGGCAGCACTGGATACGCTTCCTTGGCGGGACCGTCCCTGACTGGAACCGGACCCGAACGTCGACTGCGAACCATTTCGTTGACTGTAGTGGTGCTTGTTCACGTCAAATCCCGCCCGCTCATAGACGCTAGGCAGGCCCGGAGCGAAGGCAGGGAAGGCAAAGTCCAGGTTACGACGGCTGCTCGAAAACGACATGAATTGCTCTTAAAAGAGTGTATATCAACGAAGGTGGCTTCACGTCCGTTTTTGACAAGAGGAAAAAAAATGGCTGACCGTCAGACTAAGCTGGTGAAGTGCTAACAGAAAGCAGGGGGGGCCTGCGCGACGCGACTTAGTAACCCCTGCCCGTGGACGGCCAAAAAGTGGAGGACCCCCTTCTGTTTCAGATGTTTCAGTGTCGAAATGGTGATCAAACGCATCTCGTGTCGGTAAGAACCTCTATTTACTTTGATTTCGACCTACTTTTTCCTAAAAATTATCTAGATCGCACTGTGCGGCTGGCTCAAGCACGACGCGTAAAGATGTCCCAACATGCCAAGCATGCATATACCAACTGAATGGACAAACAGATCTAGCCGCTATTCCTCTGTCATAAAAACCGACCTGCGATATGAGGCACGGAACAAAACTATTCCTAAATGGCTCTACGAAAATAACCTTACTTGATTCTCGCCTTCTCGCCGCCGTGCATTCCTTAGCGCCTCATTCTATAATTATCTCCGTCCTGTGCCACTTGCATATCATCCTGCAGGTAGTACAGGATCGTGTGACTATGCATAATTATAGATAAACTATGGTTAATAGCGTATTCAAGGGGGCGCAGGCATCTAAACCAATCAAAAAACTATATATCTATTTGCCCCACGACTTGTTTCCAAGACCGGCCAAAACATCCTGGCAAATAAACGACGGCAAACCGGGACCCCGATACACAAAGCCCGTGTATGTCTGCACGGCGTTTGCACCGGCCCGGGAAAATTCAAGAGCATCCTTACCGTTAAAAATACCACCGCAACCAATAATAGTCAGGTCAGGACCGACATTATCACGCAAGATCTTGAGCACAGCAAGCTCCAGCGGCTTGACCGGCTTGCCGCTCAGACCACCAACCTCTTTGGCGGTCTGCTTATCGGCCAAAGTGGGCGGCCGAGTGATGGTGGTATTACCCACAATCACACCGTCGATGTGAGATGCCTTGATGGCCTTAGCCATGGCCTTGATTTGCTTCTCCTCGAGGTCAGGTGCGATCTTCACCAACAACGGCGGCAGACTATCGCCCTTGAGAGCATCTCGCTCAGCAACCAACCGAGTCAAAAGCGACTCGAGCTTTTCATCCGACTGCAAATCACGCAGTCCAGGGGTATTGGGGCTCGACACATTGACAACAAGCGCATCTGCGTGGGGTCCAAACGTCTGCACACCCTGGACATAGTCCAAGACCTCATCACCGGTCTTGTTCTTGCCCAAATTCACGGCCAAAACCTGACCAGGCTGGCTGCGGCCCTCGTTCTCGGCCTCTTTCTTGGCCTCGCGGATCTGCAGCCGGGCAAGCACCTCCGCATGGCCGTCGCTGTTGAAGCCGTAACGGTTGATGATAGCCTTATCGTCCGGCAGCCGGAACATCCGGGGCTTGGGGTTACCAGGCTGAGGCAATGGGGTCACCGATCCAATTTCAACCCACGAGAACCCGAGGTTGAACAGCGTATCAATAGCTTCACCATTCTTGTCCAAACCGGCAGCAACACCCACAGGAGTAGACAGATGCAAAGGCTTGACCTTGGGGTTATAAGTTTTCTCAAACAGAGTCACCTGAAGCTTTCCATCAGGGTCATTCAGCTGCAGCCACCGCTTAGGGAGCTGGGGGCACAGAAAAGGATACCGCATCAAGTCAATGGTAAACTTGTGAGCATCCTCCGCATCCATCAGTTTCCGGACCGACGGCAGAATAACATACTCATGCACACTGGCACGGGCATCTTTATAGTAAACAAAACCAACGAGGGCACCCACACTTCCCACTGTAGTGAGAGTTCTCAGCGACGGAATAAATCGAGGCATGTCAGGTCAGGGTCGGCTGATGGTTGGATGGGCTAATTTATGACCTTATAAGTAATAAAAAGAAAAGTAAAAATAATGGAAATCAAATTTAGTCAGGCACAATTCGGTTGCGACAAAAAGGTATAAAGGAAAACTAAATAAATGAAAGCAAATATTACTAAGCTCAGAAGTCAAAAGTCGAAATAAAGGTCAAACTACAGAAAAAAATCGTGAGGTCAAACAGAAGAATAAAAAGCAGCCTTTTAAGAATTTTCAGAGTTGATACCGAGTTTGAAAAATAAAAACAAAATTTAAAATTTAAAATTTTTAAAAGTAACGACAACCATGCACAAAAACATCGTGAAAACAAGGTGTACATAAGACCTGTCCATTCCAGACCCACTAAAAAGAAATGAACAAAAAGAAACAATAGGCAAAAATAACTACTGGGCGTGCATAAAATACCGCAACATAGATAACAGGCTAATGTGTTGCCGAAAACTTTGAAAAGGGCGACGGTTTAGCCATGTAACAAATATATCGCAAAAAATAAATCCCGGCGGAAAAGTCACGAGGTCTCGGTTGGCGGGTTGAGCTGGTGCAGGTGCTATTATGCAAGCTGCCCCATCCCCTCTCCAGGAAAGGTAGATTGCTGATGCATATGTCAGACTGTTGATTGCTGTTGCGTTACACGCATTGGCCAGTCTGGCCCGGTAGGGTCGAGAGTATGGCTTAAATATATGTCAACTGATCTGACAGCTGCAGTTGTATTCGGCATCGATGGTCTTTGCTGCAGCTTGTGTTCGTCTGAAGGGTTCTATTGGCTACGATCCATCGCCGACGTGGAGGCTGCACGGTCATGCATATGCCAGCTGCGGCTTTCTTCCGCTAAAAGATGGGTTGTTCCGAAGAAGGGCGTGGGTACGACTTTGGTGCCTTAGAGCCCCACTCCCGATGGTTTGACGAGGTTGCGGTTATTTTTGACTCAACCTCCCTATAAATTTCACCAGGGAACGACCCTTCACCCCCGCAATACACGCACCCCGCGTAGCAACAATCGCTCCAGCGTGCATGACGTCATCACGACAAGCTGGTAAATGCGACGGCAGGGTCACCCCTACACCTCAACTATATAATGAGGGGCTACCCCACCCTGTAGAGCTCATCCCAATTGTCGATAAATAAAAATGTCGGAAACCATTGCTGGACTTTCTCTCCCTCAACAGCCTCCCAAGATCATCAAGGAGGAGCGTCCCATCCTTGACCTCTTCTCGCTCAAGGGCAAGGTGGCTTCCATCACCGGCTCGTCGACCGGTATCGGTTTTGCCGTTGCTACCGGCTACGCCCAGGCCGGTGCCGACATTGCCATCTGGTACAACTCGCACAACCCCGATGAGAAGGCCAAGGCCCTCGCTGAGAAGTACGGCGTCAAGGTCAAGACCTACAAGGTGCAGGTCACTGACTCTGATGCCGTCGAGGCTGCCATCAAGCAGCAGGTCAAGGACTTTGGCAAGATTGATATCTTTGTTGCCAACGCCGGTGTCCCCTGGATCAAGGGTGCCATGATTGACCAGCCCGACCACGACGAGTGGTTCAAGGTTATCAACCTGGACCTCAACGGTGCCTACTACTGCGCCAAGTTCGTCGGCCGTGTCTTCAAGGAGCAGGGCTTTGGCTCGCTGATCTTCACCGCCTCCATGTCCGGCCACATTGTCAACGTGCCTCAGCTGCAGGCCGGTTACAACGCCGCCAAGGCTGCCATCATTCACCTGGCCCAGTCGCTGGCCGTCGAGTGGGCCGGCTTTGCTCGTGTCAACTCCATCTCGCCCGGCTACATTGCCACCGAGATCTCGGACTTTGTGCCCCAGGACATCCAGGACAAGTGGAACACCCTCACTCCTCTGGGTCGTGCTGGTCAGCCCCAGGAGCTGGTCGGTGCCTACCTGTACCTGGCCTCGGATGCCTCCACCTACACCACTGGTTCGGACATCCTGGTCGATGGTGCCTACCACGCCCCTTAGATTACTTGTTAGATCTATAAAATCACATAAATCAAGGTTTTTTTTCTACTGAAGGCTACCGGTGAGTGTTGTTGACTGTGTTTGTACTGGTTATAGCTGCGAAGCAGGCGAAGCAGGCGCATTGAGAGCACCTAAACTAAGTCCTTGTACGACCATAGCCACAAACGATCCCTTACAGATTGATGCTGCGGTTTCGGCTGAAAGAGTAAATCCACCCCATTGATGGCCAAAGGCTACGGGACATGCGGCTGTGGCTACCATCGCAGTAACAAGGCTGGATCCTCGGAGAATCGTTGGCGGAGGGATTGGAGAACTATCGACGGCCCTCTTTGCACTTTGAGCCAGCCTGGCCAGCAATTCTGGTTGGTTCACCAGCACAATCAGTATGCCCAAAGCCAGCAACAGCAGGGCTAGTTGGAGACGGTGCATGGCGATTACCGAGCATCCACTGTCAATTATGTCTGCACAAGAAACAGGGGGGAAAACCGAATCCAAAGTGGTACTCAATTAATTCGCCAGTACTTGTCTAGAAATTATCAACGGAGTCTTGTAGTGGCAAAATTGTCAAGTCAATAAGCGTGCATATAGCTGCAGTAGAAGCTGAATTTTTTTGTTAGTCACATGGTGGTGAAAAACTACGAAAGCTCGAGCGACGACGAGGCTCCTGAGGAGGACTCCTTTACCAGCTCGGCTGCTCAGATGCTGCAGCGGGCTCGTGATCTCAAGAGTCTGCGCAATGCCGACAAGAAAAGCTCAAAGGACAAACGCCGGGCTCGCGATTCGGCCCTCAAGCAGCAGACCGAGAAACGGCGGCTTCTGAGTGAGGTTCTTAACGAACAAGAGGAGGATAGCGACGACGAGCCGCTCCCGAAACAGCCTACGCCTATTAAAGTTGTGGCGGGCCGGCACAGACGGTTAGAATCCGAGAAAGATGGGTTCAAGCTCAAGGTTGTGAAAAAGGTAGTCAAGAAGCTGCCTCCGCCGAAATCAGCATTGGCAGACCGCCGCGAGCGGTTCCTTTTCCGCAAGTCTGTTCCTCGCAGATGATATTTATTCGAGTCTTTGCTTCTTATTAGCTCCATGCTCTGACTTTAATCCTGTTAGGACAGTATAGTACAGCACTACATCAATATACAGAGGAGAGTGGATCAAGCCTCAGGCAAGAACGTGGCTATCAATGGGAAAATCGACCCGCTCAGAACAATAAAAATGTCCTTCACGTTCTTGATCTCGGGCTGGACATGCACGGCAACAAACACAAATGTTCCTGCGGAAAAAAGAAGCCCATGGCCAGTAAACCAGCCCACTGATTCTGAGGACCCAACAATAAGATGGGTTACAAGAGCAGTAACCGGAGCAGCCAGCGAAAACAGCACCAGGTCCCGACGAATGATGGCATCAGAGTGTCCTTGGATTTTGAGCGTGGTTGCAAAACTAAACGCCGCAGGAGCTTTGTGAAATAATACCGAAAGGAAAATAATAATTTGCAACGACTTGCCAGCAGCCGCTGCACAACCTAGCGCCAGTCCGTCGGCAATCGAATGGATAATCATGCCCAGGCTTGTTGTACACAAGGGGCTGAAAGTCTCGTTTCCGAGATCCATTGGCCGCTCCTGAGGATCTTTCTCGGAAAAATAGGCATCAATAGAGTACATTAGCAAGTAGCCAAACAACAATGGGTAACCTGCCGATGAAACATCTGATCCACTTTCCACAATGGCTTCCAAGCCCTCTGGAATCACCAGCAAAAATGCAACAGCAATAATAGTGCCGGTGCCAATAAGAGCAATAGGATGGGGATCATAGCGAATGTACAAAGGCGCAAATCCTGCTGCCAAAGACACCAGAGCCATCACTATCGCCAAAACAATCAATAGCATGATGACACTGTACAGTAATTAGGAAGCGCAGTAGATATACTGCAGAGGCATGCCCCCAACAAACGTGAATATGTAGTTATCTAGAGACTAGCTATGGACGCGGTAATAAATGGAAGACGCATTGGTTCCTTCTTTAGCATGGAGAATTCCGTACACAAACAACACAATGCAAAAGTCTCGGTAGACGGACCGTCCAAGGCGCAGATTGCGCAGTCCTGCTCGAGCGTAGCTTTGGATTTGCGGCGGCAGGAAGCTCAGCAAGGGCGTGAGCATGCTAGGGGCCGGGGGAGGACCCAAGAACCATTCAATGGAGTGCAAAGCCACTTGAAGCGTAGCAAAAAGCACCGTGAGCCGGTAAGGATTGAAGGCCGCGTAAACACCCAAAACAACCATGAGAATGCTGTGGATGACGACCCACAGCTGCGAGTTGCGCTTATTGCGTGCAATGTCCTCGGGCCGCGCGGCCGCAGAAGCGGCCGCAGCCTTGTCCTGGTCGGTATAGCCCGCATCGGCCTGTGAATTGAGCTGATGCAACAGCGACATGGGATTGTTGCCGCCCTGGAACATGGAGCCGAAATCGGGATTGGCATCGGCGCCTGCGCCGGATTGCATGCGATGCAGCATCTGGAAGAGCGGGTCCTGGGCAAACTCTTCTGGAATGTCTTGAGCGTTCTTGGGCGGCCGGAAGGGCGTCACCGCGGGAATGCCGCCTGCAATCGAGCCGGCACCGGCCCCTCTTTCCAAGGGAATATGCTCGGGTAGCACATCTTCAGGGTCATCTGTCTCGGAAGCCTGAGTTGGCTTCTCGACTTTAGTGGAGACTTTAGGAGCATTTGTTTCGCTGGACGAAGACGTAGATTCCGTAGGCCTAGTCAATGCCGAGTCTTTAAAGTCAGTGTTTGAGCCAGTGATCTTGGCTAGTCGGTTGGAAGCTCCGGCCCGGATCCGAGCCTGCCGTCTCTCGCGCGCAGCTGCTGCGTCGTCGCTCATGTCTGATTACAAGTGCCGGTGGTCCCCAACCAGGTGATCGGCAGCATTCCATTTTCACAGTTTTGGGGAATTCGATTGAAAAGCGGCTGATGATTGTTTATTTTGATTTACTTTATAAAGGCATTTCTTGATGGTCTGGCTGGTATCCTCGGAGGCCTAGAGAAGTTAGGGAGACTTTGATGAGGCTTGAAATGCTTGAGCGAGTTCTAAAAGAGAGACTCAAGAAGTATGATATAAAATATAGGTCTGGGTTATACAATGTACGTACTGCATAATATAGTTGTGGAGTTGGCAATGTCTTGAGCTGTGACATGCATGGCCATGCATATCATCACGTCGGGGTGCATATCGTCTCCGGCGCTTGTCACCTATTTGATCTGCCCATTACATCATTTCTAATTGGGGAAACATTCGCAGCAGATGGGGGACCAGCTGAACGTGAGCGTATTCTTGGCTACTTATATGAGTATTGCGGCGCTGAACTCGGTGCCTCATGAGGTAGCCGCTGCAGCTGCAAGGGCCGCGCTCCAGGCGCTACATGCCAAACCTGCAGATACAGGCGCCCAACCTACTTACTACAAAAATGGTTATGCGCCGTCCAGCACGGCAAGCTCACCAGTGCAGGCGCATGCATTCGTGCATTATGTCCCTCGTCACCCTTCACCGGCGACAGTGAAGCATTCGTATGATCATCGGCCATCCCCAGCCCATACTCAACAAAAAACAACTGTAAAGCCCGACCAACTCCACTATAGCCCGCCTGCCGACCTCGCATACCCCAACATACCCCAACATACCCCAAACGGCAGTGACCGCTGGTGACCTCCCATCGGACGAGGTTCTAGCAAGTGTTTACAGGAAAATGCGTCGACAAATTCTCACCCTGGCGGAGATTCACTCCATACTGCAGGATTCCGACCATGCAGCCAAGTATTGCCGCGCTGCTATTGGGCGGGCGCTGGGGAAGTCTCCGCTGGTGTATTCTTGGAAGAACGGCACCAGCGAGACTTGGCGATTCGTGTTTCTAGAGCTGGTGCCTGGCTGTGCCAAGGAGATCTCTCGCGAGGCGCTACTGCAGCTTCGTACTCTGCGCAAAGGAGAGCTGGAGATGCCGAGTGAGCACCTCGCCGTTCGGGTGGCCAAGCAGCATAGGTATATAAATCACCAATAGGTAGATGCTTTATGAATTATTAGCTTTTATCAATGGTCTCTGCCTAAAAGGAAGTCACCCTCGGGAGCCCCGAAACTCTCGCCAAAGCGGTAGATGGTCTTGCCTCTGAGAATCGTCTCCATGACTTTTCCAAGAACAGGCTTTCCATCATATACTGTCAACTTGTTCTTAAAGGGCATGAGCGAGGCATCGAATTTCCATTGGGCCTCAGGGTCGAAGATGCAGAAATCAGCGTCTTTTCCAACTTCAATGCTGCCCTTGACCCTTTCGAGCCCCGCCTGTGCTGCAGGGCCGTAACTGGTCCATTTAGAAATATCAGCAAGGGTTGCATTATGCTCCTTGGCCTTGGACCACAAAACAGTGAGTCCTAAACCAACGCTGGTGATTCCGGCCCACGAGGTGATAAAGTTACCTTGATCCACTTGTTTGAGATTGGCAGTACAAGGCGAGTGATCACTGACCACACAGGTCAAAGTGTTATCTTTGAGCGATTGCCAGAGCTTTTCCTGATTATCCTTGGATCTGATCGGCGGCACGACTTTGTACAACACACCTCCCCGCGGAACAGTTTCCGACTCAAAGGCAAGGTAATGGAAGCACGTCTCTACAGAGAGCTTCAGTCCCTGTTTTTGCACAGCTTCAATAATAGGCAAAGCCTTTGCAGTACCGAGATGGACGATATGCAGAGCCAAATCAGGGTACTTTGGAGCCAAGTCGGCAATGGCTTGAATAGCGTCCACTTCAAACTTATCTGGCCGCAATGCCAAAAATGTACTGTACTCTTCAGGATCACCCTTATGACAAGGACATTCGCTCTCAATTTCAGCATGGAACAACAGCACGGTGGGTTGACCCTGCAGCACCGACATGGCATGGTCAACATCCGGGATCTCCACCATTGGGAAATCGGGGTCCAATCCCTGCATCAAAAAGCATTTGAAGCCCAAAACACCTCTTTTGATCATAGGAACCAGTTCATGGGAATTTCCGGGAATCACGCCTCCCCAGAATCCAACATCCACCCAGCACTGGCCCTCTGCTGCCTTGAGCTTGATCTCAAAGTTCTCCAAAGTAGTGGTTGGAGGAATAGCATTCAAAGGCATGTCAATAACCGTGGTCACACCTCCAGCGGCCGCAGCCTTTGTACCGGTCTCAAAGCCCTCCCATTCCGTGCGGCCGGGCTCGTTGAGATGCACATGGGTATCTACGAGGCCCGGCAGAATAGCCCAGCTGCCATAACTCTTTGCGGACGGAGAGATTCCGGGGGAGATTTTGGCGATTTTTCCATCGTGGATAGCGATTGTTGCTGGCTTCAGTTCACCATCAATAAGAACTCTTTCAGAAGCAATTTCCATTTTTTTTTTCTTCTTTCCAATCTGTATCGAGTAATAGCTCCCCTGCTCTCCCCTTATCGGTGGTCAAGGCTCTACAACAAACTCACTCCTCGGGGTAACCCAGACCCTATCGTCTTCGGGGTCAGCCGCGCGTCTGAGGCCCGGCACCGCCCTCTCCCAGCTTACCCAGCTAAGCCCGAGCTGGTAAGCAGCGGGCAGCTAACAGGAGCGGCTGCGGTGTCCCAGGCCAGTTACTAACCATGGCTATCGACCTGTTGGAGTACCACAATGTGCTTCTAAAAAGTATCTTTACTGAGGCCATTGTGGAGCAGAATGAGCCTACTAGTATCAATCAGCTTGTGAGTGACTTTGATGGCGTCACCTACCACATTTCCACGCCAGAGGACACCCATAAGATCCTGTTCTCGTTGTCGATCAAAAGCTGGAAAGATCTAGTGAAATACGGAGCCAAGGAGACTCTCAAGCGCGAGTATGGCTCTTATGTGACCGAGCCCGAGGCTGGTTATAACTTCTCGTTGCTAATTGATCTCAAGGAGCTGCCCAATAGCCATGAGCAGCGGGAAGAGCTCGTCAACAACCTGTCGCTGCTTCGCCGCAATGCCATGGCCGCACCCTTTGAAAACGCATTCTATCGGTTCAGCAAGATGCATGACGAGGCCGCCGAGAACCCGCAGTACTATGAGCCGCCGGCCAACCTGACCGAAGTTATGGCCATTCATTACCGTGACGAGGAGAGCATCTTCATCCAGCCCAGCCACGACCGTGTGACGGTTACGTTCAGCACCATCTTCCAAGATGAAACCGACCAGGTGTTTGGTAAGGTGTTTTTGCAGGAATTCGTGGATGCTCGCCGCCGGGCCATCCAGAGCGCTCCTCAGGTGCTGTACTCAAAGACCCCTCCCCTGGAGTTGCGGGGACTGGATCTTCAGGACAAGGGAACCATTGGCTACGTCACTTTTGTCTTATTCCCGGCCCACCTGACCCACCAGCGCCAGGAACGCTGCATCTCGCACATCCAGACCTTTAGAGACTACTTCCACTACCACATCAAGTGCTCCAAGGCCTACGTGCACTCGCGCATGCGCCATCGCACCGACGAGTTCCTGAAGGTGCTGAACCGGGCCAAGCCCGAGATTGCCGAAAAGGAGCGCACAAAGACCTCCACGGGCCGGCGGTTCCGCTGAGTAGTCTAAATGAGTAGTCCAAATAGAGCTATATCGGGGTTAAAATGAAATATTGTACTACTGTTCGGGTGGTCTAGTGGTTTAGAGCGAACTAGTGGGTCCGGGGCTCCAAAAGAAGAGAACCGGTAGGGGCCTCGAAAGGCTCGCCAAACGAGTATATCTTCTTACCACCCAGAATGGTCTCGACGACCCGACCATGCACGGGCATGCCGTTGTAGGGAGAGTACTTGTTCTTGAAGAACATCTTCTTCTCGTCGAACTTCCAGTCCACGTTGGGGTCGAAGATACAGAAATCGGCGTCCTTGCCCACCTCGATCGAGCCCTTCTTGTGGTCCAACCCAACCTGTTTGGCAGTGTTGAGAGACGTCCACTTGGAAATATCGGCAATGCTGATTCCACGCGCCTTGGCAACCGACCAAAGAATCGTAAGACCCAAACCAACACTGGCAATGCCGCCCCATGCCGTCATGAAGTTGCCTTCCTTCAGCATCTTGAGGTTGGGCGTGCAAGGCGAGTGGTCACTCACAATCGAAGTAACAATGCCGTCATCCAAGGCTCCCCACAACTGATCCTGGTTCTTCTTGGACCGGATAGGCGGCGCACACTTGTACAGAGTATCCTTTTTCGGGACATCCTCGGCATCCAGCGACAGGTAGTGGAAACAAGTCTCAACACTGAGTTTGACACCATCAGCCTGGGTCTTTTCCAGAATAGGAAGAGCCTTGGCCGACGCAAGATGCACAATATGGTACTTGAGGTCGGGGTACTCGGGAGCCAGCTTGCAAACAGCAGAGATGGCATCGACCTCGAACCGGTCAGGACGGCTCTCCAAGTAGGTAGCATAGTCAGTGGGATCTTCCTTGGGCTTGCCATGGTTATGATCACAAGTATCCATCTCAGCATGGAACATGTAGATGGTGGGCTGGCCCTGCAATGTCCGCATAGCCAACTCAATGTCACTCAACGACACACCGGGGAACTCGTCAACACCGGATTCCATCATAAAGCACTTGAAACCGCGCACTCCGCGCTTCACCAATGGGATCAATTCCTCAGAATTGCCGGGGATCACACCGCCCCAGAACCCAACGTCCACCCAGCACTTGCCTTTAGCAGCCGCCAGTTTGGTGTCAAAGTTCTGCACCGTCGTTGTAGGAGGGATTGCATTCAGCGGCATATCAATAACAGTCGTTACACCGCCCGAAGCAGCCGCTTTGGTGCCACTTTCAAATCCCTCCCAGTCGGTACGGCCAGGCTCGTTCAGATGCACGTGGGCATCCACGAGACCAGGCATGATGATAAGGTCGCCGTAGTTTTTGGCTGAAGGGTCGATTCCAATCTTCACAGCAGTGATTTCGCCTTTATCAAAGGAAATTGTTGCCGGCTGAAGAGTTCCGTTAATCAAGACATTGTTGGAAGCGATCATTTTTGTAGTATCTCGACCAAAACAGCAGCTTACAGACATGTATAACGGAAACCTCCGATAAGCTGTCGGGGCCCATGCCCTGCTTTGTCCCCGCGGGAGAACGGCTATCAGCCGCATATGTGCCTAACCCAGATATCCTCGTGCTCCTGTACTTTCCGTCCTCTCTGGATCCACAAAAAGAATTCTTTTTCTAGCCTGATCCGGGTAGACGACTGCTCTCGCTGAGTTAGTGCAGTTAGAGTATATGCTGCCTGGAAGACATCTAGAAGGGAGGAGAGCAGATGGGAATGCTCATATTGGGGAAATAGAAGAGCTAACTAGCTTTACTCGAAAGGTCTCACAACAAAACACCGGTAAACAGATACTTTCTTGAAAGGGGGTTTGAACTTCTCGACGAATACGCACCATTTAGAAGGATTGCCTGATGGCGTACAGAAGCAGTCGCATTCATGCCCAAAAATACGAAGTTGTAGGAAATCCCAATCCAATTGTGGCTATTCCGTGGGTATTTTTCGCTGCCTCTCTCAATAACGTCTTATTTCACATTACTCTGGGGTCGCTTAATGTAGACTGATAGCTGAACTTCGGCGGAAGGGTTTCGCGTTTGGAGTTTGACGTCAGAGTGCTTGACAGCATCTCCAGAGATATTGTAGAGTTATCCTTCATTGTCCATTTGTTCAGCAAAGCTTTTATGATCACCAAGGAGCCTCGGGAGTTGAAGGGGCTCAGGTATGAAGTACAGCCAGGCATTGCACTCAGCACAATGGGGATACATTGATAGTCATTGTATACTATCGAATCGAAGATATTTCGATCTACGAGATTATCCAGATGCGGCTTTATTCCCACAAGCTCAGGGACCATGGCTACTGTACGCAGTTTCGCACAAACAAACGACTGAATAGTGTCGATGATGTTGAGCATCTGAAGGCCGCCTGAACAGGGCCATTCGGGTTCACTATAGCGCATAAAGAACCTTCCTTCGCAAGACCCGTCCAAAATAGATGTCACCTCCAGATTCTTATAGATTGAATAAATTCAAATGAAAAAAAAGAAGAAAATAGATGATTTTTGAAAACTTGGGAAAGCTCGGCAAGGACCATCCCTTCGGCGACTGCGATGAAAGAAACGGCATCTAATTCAAGCGACTACCCGCCATAGGGATACAGGAGTATCCGTAGTAGATTTTCTTGTCAAAGATACCTTTCGCAATTAGCCGGGTGATGGGTTCTAATACTGGAGTCAGCGGCAACAGCAGCAGCGGCCAACTTCTGCCGCACAATGGGAGTCAACCACTTGACAAAAGCACGCAGAGAGTCTGTATTTTCAAAGTTGGCATTTTTTCGATGTAGCGAATAGAAAAGACAGTTCGAGATGAGCCATTAAGAATCATGGGTCTCGGGGTACAGCTGGATAGGCAAGCTGGGTGTAATCTCCGATAGCACCGGCAAGCACGGAGATCAACTGCTCGCTCTGGCTTGAAGGTCTTCATTTACTATCACCAGCTCGACAACTGCGTAAAACACACAAGGGGTATTGGGCTCCATGACCTCGTAGAAGGCTTGACGGTCGCTTGCATTACGCGGTGAAAAGCACCAGTCGTAGAATTCCCATAGTGTGGTAACAGCAACTCCTTGGAACCGTCCCGAGCTGAGATTTTGAGATTCTGAGGTTCTGAGATTCTGAGAGTTTGGGATTTTGAGCTTTTGAGATTTTGAGTCTTTGAGGTTTCGGGGTTCTGCAATTTTGAGGTTTTGAGATTTTGAGATTCTGAGATTTTGGAACTTCGAGATTTTGAGGCTTTGAGATTTTGGGACTTTGAGATTCTGAGATTCTGAGATTCTGAGTTTTTGAGTTCCTGAGGTCCTGGGTTTGTGAGTTTGTGAGTTTCTGAGGTTTTGAGTTTCGCACGGCCGATGTCTCGTGAACAGCGTCCCTGTAAAAAGCGTTGATTTCCATCATGGTGTCATCCCCGTTAAGAGAATGACCGTCCCCAGGAAAGGAGTGGCCCGTGCCGCCTGAAGACGCATAAGACGGACCGTCCGTCCTATGCAAGGTTACGTGCTGGTGGCCAGTTTGTGGCTATCGCTATCGCTATCAAGGTTGGACGGCCGAATTGATCTTTGCTGCTGGCCAGGCTGAGTGAGTGTTTTTGCACCTACCCCAGGCGAGTGAGTATATTTCTACTCATTCCAGGCAAGAATCGATATGTATCTGAGGGAGAAATGCATACTTGTCTATCAGGGTTAGGTAACGATACAGGCGCTCTTGCTTCCTGTATAGCCATATTTCATGCTAAACTAGCAAATATGTTTGCTTATATCGAGTCTCAGGAGATAAACCTTCCTGTTTGCCGTGGGAAATCCTAATCCCTCTTTACAGTTTTGTTTTATCTGCAAAACCTATGCAGCTGCTTATTACCAGGATATCTCGGAATTTGCGGTATAGAGAACTAAAAAAGTTGGCTGAATAACTGTTATAGACGCATTAAAAACATATCTTCTTATGGTCGTTAGATTGCTACTATCAAGGCCTCTCCTAGACAAAATCAAGTGCCAGCGAGTATCAGGTACTCGTGAGCGGCGTATGGCCCTATTCCCTTGCTATGCTGATAAAACTGAAACTATATTGAGTATTTCAAAGGTATGCTGTTTGCTAATTTCTGGAGGAAATTGTGATGCCCCAGGCCAGTTTTGTCTTATCTGCAAAAGTATGCAGCCGGTATTGGAAGAGATATATCTTGAAGTTCTTCTGATAGCTGACTCAAGAAAGTCGATTAATTGTCTTTTATGGCTCATGGAAGAAGTTTAATGAACTAATATAAGAATTTTAATGTAAAGTTATGAGATATGGACCGATATGTATTGGCGTTGAAAATGGCCCCTTGCCCAGGTAGCACTCGAGCTCGATACGGTTGGGTCCCGCTCGTGAGACTGTGCCCTAACCCCGTCCCTTTAAGGAATGCTCCCAGGCAGAATTATTTTTCATCCTTCCAATGTTTTTAAATGATGAACGATAAATCATATTCGCCCCTGGCGTAAGCTGGAGTCCCTTGACCGGGCGTGGTATTTCTGATGAGAGCGTCCAATTTTTACCTTGTTACGTTTTGGACGTTCACGTATCTGACCTAGCATTAAAAGGAGCTATAGTAGTGCCGTAGACGGCTTGTAGAGGTTGTAGAGTATTCTCAAAGCCGGCCTATGAGCTTGCAAAATGGCAAGCATCTAAATCAAAAACAACTAACAGTTTTACTATGGTTATCCACTAGGACTGCTTAAGGGCCGCGTTCTTTTGCTCGGCGTCCCTTTCAGCGAGACTACAAGCGGCATGAATCATTTGGATCACATTGAGCACCTGCTTCAGAAGCCACAGCGGGAACGTGGCGATGCAAATCAAAGTCGCGTAGCTCAACGGAATGTCACGATAGTAGCCGAGGTGCGGCGGGGTCTTCAAGGGGAAGCTATAAAGGTAGAGGCCCACAAAGAAGAGCTCGTTGGCAGCGCAGACAATAAACAACACGGTTGTATTAGTGTAGTAAAGATGCAGGAGCTTGCTGCGGGAGCCGACCTTCTTGTGGCTGCTGGAACCCGACGTGAGAGTGGCATACATATGCATATAATGCGACGCCAAATCCAGCGACACCAGCAGTTGGAACAACACAACATGTCGCGGATATGTGACGCAGAGATAGCAGATGAGCGAGGATGTGGTGCATCTGTCGGTGACCATATCCAAGATGGCGCCGAATTGCGATGTTTGATTCAATCGCCGAGCCATTGCTCCGTCCAGGGCGTCCAGCAAACACGACAAGCAGTACAGAACAGTGCAGTACTTGGGGTGCCATCGCATGAAAAACAGCGACAGCAGCGCAAACAGCACCCGCGAGTATCCAATGAGGTTGGGCACATAAAGGAACACTGTTCCTGATGTGACCTTGGCCGGCATGGTTGTGACTAACGGTGGCCGGTCTGCCCGTCCCATGCCACTAATTCCCGACGTTCACTGCGGCTGCTCCTTGGCTAGTAAGCCCATCGGAGCCTATGGGAGCGAATGGAGCCAATGGCCGATAGACCACTGGAGCATCAAATCAAGGCACCGATAAGGCCAGAATTCGAATATGTAACATCAATTGAACAATTTTCACACTTATAAAAGTTGTCAAGGTTATCGAGTCATCGATACGAGCCGACTACTACCAGCTAGTCACCAGCTAGTCACCAACAACTAGCTAACAGCTAACAACTAGCTAACAACTAGCCAACAACTAGCCAACAACTAGTCAGACTAATAATGGGACGAAACCCCACTAGAAATCAGACTCCAAACCTGATGAGCCAACTTGCCCGCACTGGGACCGAGACGCAGCCCCTCACCCTTGCCTATAACCTAGGCCCCCACCGCGTCGCGTAGTAATCCTCGGGTGACATGGCTAGATGCAGTCGTTAAAAAAGCGGATCCAAAAGTCCCGTGGAGGCGACTCTGCGGGATCGGCCGTGTCTGAGCGGGCCAGTGATCGGTCCAATGACCGGCGGAGCCCCAGTCGAGGCGCCAGCAAGCCCTCCAGCGGCCCAGCAAGCAGGACAACCACTCGTTCCGATAAGGATGACAGCCTTGTTGAGGCAGCTGTATCCCGCATTGCAAGCCTGATTCTGAAAAGCGAGCCCAAAGGAGACTCAAAGGAAGACGTTAGAAGCGTAACCAAGGTCGACGAGGGCCTGAGCGAATCGCCAGAACCTACCCCGGAGCTGCACGTTGAGCCTGCAGCAGAGGACACCTCCAACCCCCTGCCGTCGCCAAGGCGACGCCGCAAGATCAAGCGGTCCGGCAATTCGCTTTCCAAGCTCAAGTACAAAGCAAGCAGCCTTGGCAGGCCCCGCAATAGCGAAGAGTCCAGCAATTCAGGCTCCCACTCTGCTTCCCACTCCGTCACCCCCAGCATCTCCACATTGGCCAGTGTGGCTCTGCGGCCATTCCCCTTGATAAGGTCGCAGTCGTCGCTCACCACCAGCCCCACGAAGCAGCGGCCCAGTATCGAGGAGCGGCCGCGGCGACGCACCGAAGGAGAGGCGAGCGTGATGTTTGAAGTGTCGCCGTCGCCGAACCCAGGCTCCGAAAACGATATGCGCATGTCTCGTGCAGGCTCACGGGCGCCCAGCATCGCATTGTCGCAGCACGAGGAGGAATTGCTGCTGCCGGACCCGGAAAACAAGTCCGTCGACGAGTACCTGCAGCAGCTGCGAGCCGACGGATTCGGCACCCGCACATGCATGAAGCTATCGGAACGGTACGAGCCGTTCTATCGCGAGGCCATGCATCAATGCCTGCGGGCCTTCATGTTTGCCAGCGAGCCCATCGACATGTCGCTGAGAAAGTTCCTGATGTTCCAGCGGCTGCCTTTGGAAACCCAGCAGATCGAGCGCACGCTGCAGGCGTTTAGCCACGTTTACCACGAACAGAACCCGCAACTGTTTGCATCCCCTGATCAGGTCTACTTTGTGGTGTTCAGTATGGTCATTCTTCATACCGATACCTTCAACAAGAATGTCAAACACAAAATGAGTAAACATGACTATATGCGTAGTGCCTACTGCGAGGGCTTACCAGTGGAGGTGTTTGACTATCTTTATGATAATATCACCTACACGCAGTTCATCCATACCGATGATGAGCCCGCGCCCAATAGCGATCTCCATGCGCCAATCACGCCTGTAGGAACCAACGGCGGCAGCAGCGCCGGACCCGGAGAACGAAGCGGTGCTGGCTTTAGCAGTCTGGGAAGCAGTGGCGGCGGGACTGCCAATAGCATTGGCAGTATTGGTATGATGGGAGCAAGTAGCCAGCCTATTCGCCGTACATCCTTTGGCTGGTCCAAAGACCCATTGGATCCTTATACGCTGATTCTAGAGGCCCGCCTAGACATGCTGCGGCCCAGCATTGCCTCTGTTCTTACCAATGAAGACCCTTATCAGCTGCAGCCGCTGAGAAGCCCCTCGGAACTGGTTGCTCTACAGCACAAGTTCCAATCGGGCCCCATCATCCAGCTGGTGTCGCAACGCTCGCGCCCAGACGCCTACAACTCCGATATGGGCGAAGACGTGCGCGAGCTCACTGCGCAGGACCTGATCATGATGACCAGTCCCGGCGTGGTGGACATCAAGGTGGTCAAGATGGGCATTCTGCTGCGGCGCGAGTCCAGCAAAAAAATGCTCTATTCGAAAAACACTTGGCGGCCGTGGGGAGCCATTCTCACCGAGTCGCAGCTCTATCTCTTCAAGAACGTTGCTTGGGTCAAGTCCCTCATGGACACCCACAACGACGGCACCGTCACCCGGACCGCTCTAGAAGGGTTCAGTGCCTCGTCCGTGCTCACCACCAAGGACATGGCGGCGGTGCAGGTGGTGGGCCACGGCCATGAGTCGTCGGACGACAAGATCTCGTTCCTGCTCACCGGCCGGGGCGGCTCGCACGCGTGGTTTGCTGCTCCTGACGAGGCCGAGCTCGTCGACTGGATGCGCAGCATCAACTGCGCGGCAACCTACTCTACGCATCATGTGGGAGCCGTTGCCACGCCAATGCCCAGCTGCCCGCCCACGCCGGAAATAGGAAACATGCCGCCTGTGCCTGGCACGCCCGACATGCCTGGAGCCAGCGTGACCCCCAAGGGCAGCAGCAACAGCAGCGTGCGGTCGCAGTTCTACCGGTCGGCGTCGGACTCGTCGCTGACCACGGCGTCGTCGCTGGCCCAGCAGACGGCCCGTAAGGCGGCCATCAAGCGGCAGCTGCAGGAGGTGGAGCGCAAGATCGGCACCGTGCAGCGGCAGATCGCCGACCATGAGCGCGAATGCCGCCACCTGCTGGTGCTTGCGCCCATTCAGCAAAAGACTCGCGAGGCCCTGGTCTTTGCCGCCGGCCAGTACACGTCCAAGTTCGAATGGTGCTGGCTCGAGCAGGCGCGTTACTTGTGCTACCAGAACGTGCTGGAGACTGACCTTGGCCTGACGGTCGGGTCTCGCACTCCGCCGCCGCTGCAGGTGTCTACAGACGTTCTGGGCTCCGACAAGAGCGACGTCACGCACCTGTCGTCGATCCCCGACCGTGCCGCGTCCGAGAGCCCGCTGTTTCGCGACAAGAAACGGTTCGAAGTCAACGGCCACCGCTGCTCGCTCGTCGACGTCAACCCGGACTTGCTGGCCGACAGCAGCTCCGTGCACACCAGCGGCTCCGAGTACCAAAGTGCGTAGCTTTGGTCCCCTAACTCTGTAAGTATAGTCTATAAATATGTCTATGTCATGTTCGCTCATTGCTGGAGCCTGCGCTCGTAGTGACGGTCTGCTCTGCTGGAGCCGAGATTCAGCACATTTGGGCAGCCGTCTCGGTCTTTTTCTAATTGCACGCACTCGCCGCAGTAGTATGCCGGTGCACTTGGCGGCCCTCCGCAGATGATACATTTCTGCGAGAACGCGCACTCGTCGCAGATCCGCACGACCTGGGTAGGTCGCACATGCGAGTCGCAAACAGGACACCGGCCGTCGCATTTTTCACACAATTGGCCGACCGACGAGCCCGGCAGCCGCAGGCACAGCCGCAGGTCTGGTCTATGGCGAGACATGTCAGCTCGATTACAGACACGTACAGGGCTATAAACGGTAAAGTGCGAGAACAGTACTACAGGACTGCAGGGATAGAACTACAGGAGTACTGCAGGGATAGAACTACGTAGGTCTACTCGTTAGAAAATAAAGTGGTCAACAGAGCCACGCCAATGACGGCTGTGCGGACATTAGGATAGTCGGTGAGCAGAATCGTAGAGTACCCCAATTTCGGGAAGTAGCCCTTGACCACGCCGCCCGTGATGTCCTTTTCTCGGTCCAGGTACATTTTCTTGCCGCCGTAGAGATCCAGGTCGTCCATGGGGTTGTTGTCGCCCTTTGTGAGCACGAGCTGCTTGCGGTCGCTCGAGTGCTCGCGCAGCACGCGATGCACAATCGGAATATCCCGGTAGCCTGTGTCGTAGACAACCACATCGCCGATGTTGACGTGCTTGCCGCGGTTCCACATGAACAGAATGTCTCCCCGCTGGAAGGCAGGCTCCATGCTTCCCGACAGCACCACCACGACCGGCGTGGGGGAGTTGACGGCCACCGCGAGAGCCTTGTAGCACATGAATGCGCCCGTAAGCACCATGATCACATTGAGCAGCTGCTGGGCCGCTTTTTTGATTTCCCGAGGATGGCTGCCAATATGCATCTGTAGGCGGGGGGGACGGACACACCTGTCGGATTACCTGAGCTAGTCCTCCTGGGCCTGTTCCTCATGGGCCCGCGGCCTGGATGACAGCTCTGGGTGTTTACAGACAGTGTCATCATGACTATACCCGTCCAGGTACGCCATAGCGGCAAGAAATATGCGGTGGAGCTAGACATTGAGCAGCCCGGGCTTGTCTTTAAGCAGCAGCTGCAGGTTCTCACCAATGTTCTTCCTGAGCGCCAGAAGATTCTCGTCAAGGGCGGCCAGCTGGCCGACGACGCCGATCTGTCCAAACTGGGCGTCAAGCCCCAGCAGTCGTTCATGATGCTGGGCACAGCCGGCGAATTGCCGAAAGCGCCTGTCCCGAATGCCGCGGCGGCTGCTGCGGAAACCGAGGCGGCGGAGGAAGACGGCGATCCCGTGCCGGCGGGCCTCGATAATCTTGGCAACACCTGCTACGCCAACGCCACCTTGCAGGCCATGAACGCGGCCCCCGAATTGCGCAATGCGGTTGCTGCGTATAGAGGCGACAATAAGCTGGTCCGCATGCTGGGTGGCGTGTTCAACGAGCTCCAGAAACAAACAGAGTCCGTGACGCCGGCGCAGTTCCTGATGGCGCTGCGCCAATCGTTCCCCCAATTCGCCGAAACAGGCCGCGGCGGCATGCCCAAGCAGCAGGACGCCGAGGAGTTGTGGACGCAGCTGTTTACGGCGCTGAAAAGTGCGCATGTTGGCGAGGCAGAGCACCTGTTTGACGGCCAGTTTGCAACCACCCTCAAGTGCACAGAGACCGAGGAGCCTGCGACAGACGCCTTTGATGAGTTCACCAAGCTCAATTGCCACATTTCCATTTCCACCAACTTTCTAAGAGACGGCCTGCTGGCGGGACTCACCGAGGATATTGAAAAGCACAACGACAGTCTCGGCCGCAACGCAAACTACACGTTGACCAAGCGCATCTCGCGGCTGCCCCAGTACCTGACCATCCAGTTTGTGCGCTTCTTTTGGCGCAGAGATACCCGCAAGAAGTCCAAGATTCTCCGCAAGGTCGCGTTCCCCATGATGCTGGACGTAGGCGACCTGTGCACTGACGAGCTCCGGGCCAAGCTGGTGCCTGCGCGGGACGAGTACCGGCAGCTCGAGGACGCCGAGGAAGAGGCACGGCGGGCCGTGCGTCGCGTGACGGGCCGCGCGGGCCACACCACGGCCGAGGCCAAGAAGAAGGCCCACGACGAGGTGCTGAGCAGCGAGCGCCGCCAGCAGCTCCACGACAACATCGTGGCCAAAATCGACCCCACCATTGCCGAGGACAAGGGCACCAACCCGCTGGGGCTGTACGAGCTTGCTGCCGTGGTCACGCACCAGGGCATGAGTGCCGATTCGGGACACTACCAATGCTTTGTGCGCAACGACCAGGAGGCGGGCATGTGGTACCGGTTCAACGACGACACCGTGACTGTTGTTGAGGAGGCGCGGATTGAGCAGCTTGCTGGCGGCGGCGAGTCCGACTCGGCGCTGATTCTGCTGTACCGGACCGTCAAGTTCTAGGGAGGTCTTTTTAGCTAGTTCTAGTTAGTCTTAATGTAAAGCTGTGTTGTCTGTGTTGTCTGCTTTGCAGGGTGCTGCTCCAGTCTTGCAGGGTGTTAATCTGCTTGGTGTCAATCTGCTTGGTGTCAATCTGCTTTGCTGAGGGTCAATCTTGCAGGGTCAATCTTGCAGAGGGGTAGTACCTAAAAGGACAGTCTAAAGATAAGCTAAAGATACTATAACTTCAAGCTAATACGCATGCGGGCACTTATTTCTTGAAAAGAGCCTCAACCTCGGTGATGGCCTGGGCAAGAGTGTCCTTTTGGAACTTCTCAGTGTGGACAACCTTCTCGACCTTGGCAATGACGGAGCGCAGCAGATCCTCCTGCTCGCGAGTGCGCACGCTGCTCTCGAAACGAACCCACGAGTCCAGCACGGAGCGGGCCTCGTAGGCAAGCTCGGCCTTTTGCTTGAGCTCAAAGGCCTCGGCCTCCAGCTGCACGGTCTGCTTGGACACGGAGAAAAGGTCCTTGGTCACCTGGACAACGCTGCCCAGCTGCTCGACGTTGTCGATGCGGTCCTGCACAGCAACCACATGGTCCTCACGAGCCTTGTCAAGAGTGGTCTTGATGTGCTTGATGTGGCCCTCGGCCCACTCTTTGTAGGCAGGAGCCAGGGTCTTGGACGCGACGGTGATGAAGGCAGCGAAAACAGCCAGCAAAACAGTCTCGGCGTTCACAACGTAAAGCGAGTTGGCAATGGCGTACACACCAGCACCAAAACCGGTAGCAAGAATGCCGGACTTGGACAGCACCGAGTTGCCGGGCAGGGCATCGATGATGGACTGGGCCTTGGTCTTGGGGTCCTCGGTCGAGTACATGCGGAAGGCACCGACCCGGGCGGCGCCCATGACGGGACGCGCAGCCATGCGGCCGGTCAACGCAGCCAAAGGACGCACTGATCTCATAGACATGGTTTGTGAAGGTAACTAAGCGGTAGCCAATGGGAGTTTGGGCGGCCAGGGCTAGGGCCGGGGCGCTGGGGCCCTCGAGCGTGTTCAATTTGGGGGTGTTGGGTAATACCCCCCGGGGACCGCTTCTTGCCGCTTATTCAGCGCCGGGTCGGGGGGCCTCCCGCTTGGTAACCCAGCTTCGTAACGCTAAGAGACCTAGAACATTACTATGCAGGCCCCAGTGGTGTTTTTGAATACTGGCCCCGAACGGGAAACCGGCCGTAAAGCCCAGACGTCAAACATTACCGCCGCTAAAGCAGTCGCAGATATCATCCGTACTTGCTTGGGTCCTAAGGCCATGCTCAAGATGTTGCTTGATCCTGTCGGCGGCATTGTTCTTACCAACGATGGCCACGCCATTCTTCGTGAAATCGAGGTCACCCACCCTGCCGCCAAGTCTATGATCGAGCTGAGCCGCGCTCAGGACGAGGAGGTCGGCGACGGCACCACCAGCGTCATTATTCTTGCCGGTGAGATCCTCGCGCAGTGCTACCCTTATTTGGAGCGCAACATCCACCCCGTGGTGATCATCCAGGCCCTTCGCCACGCCCTCAAGGACGCCATTGAGGTCATCCACAAGATCTCGCGGCCCGTCGACCCCAACAACGAGGAGGAGATGCTCAAGATCATCAAGGCAAGTATCGGCACAAAGTACGTGGCCAAGTGGAGCGATCACATGTGCCGCCTCGCGCTCAAGTCGGTGCGCATTGTTGCTCGCGACGACCCCAGCGGCCACGGCCGCAAGGACATCAACATCAAAAAGTATGTGCGCGTGGAGAAGATTGCCGGTGACGAGATCGAGGACTCTGAGGTGCTGGACGGCGTGATTCTCAACAAGGATATCACGCACCCCAAGATGCGCCGCCGCATCGAGAACCCGCGCATTCTGCTGCTGGATATGCCGCTCGAGTACAAGAAGGGAGAATCCCAAACCAACATCGAGATCACCAACGAGGACGAGTGGTCGCGCATCTTGCAGATCGAGGAGGAGCAGATCAAATACATAGCCGAGAAGATCTCTGCCGTCAAGCCCGACCTCGTCATCACCGAAAAGGGCGTGTCGGACTTGGCCCAGCACTATCTGCTCAAGCACAACATCACTGCTCTTCGTCGCGTCAAGAAGTCCGACAACAACCGCATTGCGCGGGCCACGGGCGCCACCATTGTGTCGCGTGTTGACGATATCAAGGAGAGCGACATTGGTCTGCGCTGCGGCCTTTTCAAGGTCGAGCTTATTGGCGACGAATACTACTCGTTCATCACCGAGTGCAAGGACCCCGGTGCCTGCACCATTCTGCTGCGCGGCCCCTCCAAGGATATCCTTAGTGAGATCGACCGCAATTTGCAGGACGCCATGGCCGTCACCCGTAATGTCATGCTCGAGCCGAGCCTGTCGCCTGGCGGAGGCGCTACAGAGATGGCCATCAGCGTTGCGCTGACTGCCAAGGCAAAGAAGATCGAGGGCATTGCTCAATGGCCTTACCGGGCAGTGGCCGATGCCCTGGAGGTCATTCCCCGCACACTGGTGCAGAACTGCGGCGGCAATCCGCTCAAGGCCGTCACCGAGCTGCGGGCCAAGCACGCCAATGGCGACGAATACGCCGGCATTGACGGCAACACCGGCGAGATTGTCGACATGCGTGACTACGGCATCTGGGAGCCCGAGGCCGTCAAGCTGCAGACCATCAAAACCGCGATTGAAAGCGCCACTTTGTTGTTGCGGGTCGACGATATCGTTTCGGCGCGCCGCAAGGAGGGCTCCGACGCCGCCCCGGCTGGTCCCGGGCCCCAGGGCATGCCGGGAATGCCCGGCGGAATGGGTGGTATGCCCGGCGGAATGGGCGGCATGCCCCCTGGAATGATGGGTTAGTACATAGATCGTTTACCTTTTACTGTTTACCTTTTACTGTCTGAATATCATGTTACTCCTCCGGCATCTGGCTTGTGAATAACAAATGACGTTACTTTAATTTACATATCAAGCCTCCTCGCCAGGAACAGGCTCAGACCCGAGATATTGCATGCTGAGATCAAGCATGGTCTCCAGCTGCTCTTCGCTAAACCGCATATCGGCCTCCTCTACTAAACAAAATAATACCGGCAGACTCGTCGGAGCCGAGTTGATGATCTGTAGCAGTTCTGCCTTTTCGAGCTTAAACCCGTTTTCCTTTATTGAGCTCACAAACTTTGCAATATTATCCATATCCTGTGGTGCATTGACATTTCCAGCCGGTCGTTCCCGCAAATACGCCTGGAGCTCTACAATGATAGTTTGAAGGTTTTCTGCCCTCGAGGTTTGCTTGACTTCATTCAAATGCGCAAGAACTTCGCCATTGGTTAAAAGCTGATGGCCAGACTCGAGGACCTTCATTTTCGAGAAACGCTCAACTGTGTAGCTGAGATTTTTGGGTAAATATCTGAGTCAGAAATAACGGATGCTGACTTGGATAAAACCGATGACAAATTTCGGGGGGCACCACGCTGACTCGCCCTCACTAGGGCTCTAGGGCAACAGTCACACACCTGACTCTGATTTTCATATCCCACTCCATAGCCAGCGATCCATATCCATCAAAGCAGCATGTCTCTCGTGGTCACTGAGAAGGGCAATTTCCAGCACATCCTGCGTCTGCTGTCGACTAACGTCGACGGTAACACCAAGATCATGTACGCCCTCACCACCATCCGTGGTGTTGGTCCCCGTTACGCTAACTTGGTCTGCAAGAAGGCCGATGTCGACATGGCCAAGCGTGCCGGTGAGCTGACCGTTGAGGAGCTCGAGCGTATTATCACCATCATCCAGAGCCCTGGCCAGTACAAGATCCCTGGCTGGTTCCTTAACAGACAGCGTGACTTTACCGACGGCAAGGACTCGCACCTGCTCGTCAACCACCTGGACACCAAGCTGCGTGACGACATTGAGCGCATGAAGCGTATGCGTCTGCACAAGGGTCTGCGTCACTACTGGGGCTACCGTGTCCGTGGCCAGCACACCAAGACCACTGGTCGCCGTGGTGGTGTCACCGGTATCGTCCGCAAGCGTTCATAAATTCGTATTCTATAGCGAGCAAAAGTCTGTGCTTTGCACATAACGTAAAATCAATAATTACTTGATCCCGCTAACTCGCTTTGGCTTAAACTTTCCTTTGCACTTTCAAACTCACTCGAATATTTCAACGCCGTGCTACATTTGTCAATGGACTTCCAGCTCACAAGACCGCCAACGATGTCAGCAATGACGTGATACAGGGGACCGCATATTCCTGACCCATTCATAGCGGATCGTAGTTTCAGCCAGCTTTGGCCATTATATCAAAACTATTATATATTATAGGGTATCTTAAACAAAAGCAGCAATTACAGCGGCTCCAAGAGCCAACATAGCGGCCGAATTAACACCGGCTCCGTTCTGAGGGATACCAGTGACACCGGTAGCGCTCACCTCGGGAACAGCGCTAGGAACGACCACCGAGCTGGGCGAAGAACCAGCAGTGGTCCCATGTGTACCGGGTGCGCCTGCACTAGGAGAGTTGGCAGAACCAGGCGCGCTTGAGGTGCTAGCAGGGCCGGGTGCACTGGTGCTTGCAGCTGGTGCGCCAGGAGTGCTAGAAGTGACAGCAGCAGGTGTCGAAGCAGCTGCACCAGGAGTGCTAGAAGTGACAACAGCAGGGGTACTCGAGGTAGTGTCAGCTGCGGGTGTCGACGCAGCTACACCAGGAGTGGTGGAGTCAGTGCATGTAGTCTCAACATCAGTAGAGTATACAGTTTCGGTAGCTGCCTCAACAGTACCAGGAGTAGTTGAAGATACACCCTCAGTCGAGTCAGTGCAAACAGTCGAAGTGGCAATCGTCTCAACAACAACAGTCTTATCGGTTACAGGGCGCAGAGGCTCGGGGCCGGGCACGAAAGGAGCGGGCTCAGTAGAAACCACGTCTGTAGCCACAGAAGCACTGGGCTTCTTGGTGCACTTGGGGCACACAGTCTCGACAGTAGTGCTGGTAAGAGTGTGGGTACGACCAGTGCACACGTCCTTGGTGCAGACAGTTTCCACAGTAGTGCTTGTGAAAGTGTGAGTAACAGCACTGCTGGAGGGCTCCTCAGTCTCCACAGGCGAGTCAGTGACGCTCGAAGAAGTAGTGGGGTCAGCGGACGAGGAAGTAGGAAGAACAACAGTGGTAGTAGGAAGAACAGAAGAAGTAATTGGGGCTGTCGAGTTCCAGCTGGCAAAGTTGCTAGTGGTGGTGGTAGTATTTGCCGACGAGGAAGTGACAGGGGAAGACGAAGACAAGGCCGAGCTGCTAGCTCCACTCGAGCTTGGCGTGCTGCTAGCTACACTGGAAGCCGAACTGAGAACAGAGCTGCTAGGCGTAGGGCAGTCACTGCGGATGCTGTATGCAGTGCGGATAACGGTAGAAGAATATGACGCAGCACTGGTGGCACCAGGGATACCGTTGCTGATAGCCTCGATATTCGAATCAGTCGTATCATGCAGGGCCTGGGCCAGGCCGATCTGGTTGCTGTCTAGGTCGTAAACGATATAGGCAGCTCGCAAAAATAGGTCACCAAGAATGAACGTAGCACTGTCGGAAACAGGGATGATGGCAAGCACGCATTGGTCCTTACCGTCCACCACAATAGGGTTGTTGTTTTCATCTGTGTTCTCCACAAAGAAGTCAGAGAATGGAGCTGCAATCTTCTTTCCACTGAAGTCAAAAGACAGATCGGGCTCGGCATCGCTAATGTTGTCACAAGGGCCAACATAGAACCCAATGTCGTCGTCCCAAGTGTAATTGACAGTATGGGCAAGAGCTTGAACAATGCCACTAGGCAGATATACAAAGGATGTACCAGAGTCCAGCAGTACAGGAAGAGAGCCCTGGATAAGAGGGCAGTCACCAGTAAGAAGCTGGTGCAGAATAATAGTCATGGAGTAAGGGGAAGACAGGTGGCTCGACAGATTGATGATAGGAACAATCTCCAACGATCCAGTGTATTTGGCATGATCAACGCCACCGAAAAGAAGGTTTCCCTCCTTAGCATTAACATCATTAAGCCAAAGAGAATAAGCAACAGCATCAGTGTAGCCCTGCTGCTTCAGAAGGATTGGGAAGTTCGCATAAGAGGGTTGGACTTGACCATCCTGGATATAGTCGCCAGAAGCCTCAAGATTACGATAGCCAATACCAAAGACAATCTCACTGGAGTTTGAAGTAGTGGCCAGAGCCATAGTAGCATCAGTCACGACGAGGTCACCAAGAGTAATGGTGTCCTGGAAGTAGTTGCCTTGAGCAGAGCTAGTGTCACCGTAGATAATGCTGAAATCAGTGCCATTATCGTGGTAGGTAGAAGACTTGCTAGGGTCGAAGATGATGGGCCGAGAGCAATCAGGGTGCGACTGATCAGGCTGGACACCAGATGCTTGCGCACACATGGGATTGCTCGAATCCATCACCCAGAGATCCGAGGAGCCAGTATCGATAAGCAACTCCACCTCTTGAACAGGAGTTCCAATACCAACATTGATTTGATAGTAATAGAACTGGTTGATCAGACTAGCAGTGCTATAGCCCGGTCCTCGGGCCTTTGCATGAGCAAGCTTGGGTTCACTAGAAGACTGACCCTTAGTATCCAAAAGAACGTAGCCAGGGCCCGCGACGGCGCCTGTAAAAAGAGAGATCAGGAAAGCCTTGCTGAACAACATCGAGTTATACAACTAGATACCTCATCGCCTAAATATATACTCCGGTTGTCGGCCCATTACCACACATACCAGGTGACGTAACTGACTGCAGGATCATGCAGGTGGTGCCGTACGTGTATGCATTAACAGTGATGAAGCGTGTATCTCGACCAAAAAATGCTCAGACAAAAGTCTTTGCTCATCGTTTTGTTGTCTCTTTTCATAGTTGATATTGTAGCTAGGATTTTACTCATTGGGGAACCGCATTCGTGGCTTATTGTTCAGCTTACGGTTAGGGTAACTCCACATTGTTCTCAACGGCGCCCCGCGTGTCTCACGCGTGTCGTTGATTATTTCTAGAAATATGGATCACTCAGTCAAGAAAAGAGGCTTTCTCCGTCGGAAATTTCTGCGATAATCTCGTGTAAGTTCTTTTTTTCAAAACAGCCTTTCTAAACTTGCAAATCAAATATGTTCATTCCCTCGATCAAGGAGTCTTACCCCTGAATTATGCAAACAGCACTCTTCGTTGGGCACGGGTTGTCTCAGATTGGATAGATTCCTCGGCGCCGTGCATACAACTAATGCGCCGTGCTATTTTGGGACATGCCTTATCTACATTCAGAATACCTGCGGGAGCTTTTTCGGTCACTTTGGAAGTAAGTTGCAAGCTCTAAGGATGGTTTATTTTCGGAGGATACTGTAGTCACATGATCTCACGGTTTTCGGGAGTGAAAAAAATTGCAAGACAATCCTAATTGGCGCCGCGTGCTGTGTGGAGAGCGGCACCATTTTGCATTGATCGAACCCGCCTAGGATATACAGCATGCAGGGCAAACCCCCTCGCAGTATGTTATTATAGTAGGGGAATATATCAGGAACTAGTATATTGGGTATTAAAGCTGCATTTATAGGAGAGCTGCAACCATAGCGGCGCCGAGAGCAATAATCGCAGCAGAATTAGAAGTGGCGCCGTTCTGAGGGATTCCCGAAACACCAGAGGCTGTCACCTCAGGGACAGGTTTTGTGGAAGCAACGGCGGAAGAGCCAGTCTGCGTTCCAGGAGCAGGAAGACCAGTGATTGAGGTGGTTACAGCAGTGCCAGGAGTAACAATGATCACAGTTGCAGAAGCAGTAGTAGACGATGTAACAGGCACAGCTGTAGTTGTTGAATCGGTGCAGACAGTTGAGGTCTCAGTCGAGCCGACAACAACCGTCTTAGCTGTGCCAGGCAGAAGAGGTTCAGGACCTTGCACATAGGGTGCGGCACCAGTAGTGGTAGTAACAGCGGTTGTAGAACCAGTTGTCTCCTTGGTGCACTTAGGGCAGACAGTTTCAACGGTGGTGCTGGTGAACGTGTGGGTGCGGCCAGTGCACACATCCTTAGTGCAGACAGTCTCCACAGTAGTACTCGTGAAAGTGTGAGTAACCGCACTGCTGAAATCTGCATCCGGAGAAGCCTCATCGCTTAAAGAAGTGGTAACAGGTGAAGGGCTGGTAGGAATTACAGAGGAGGTGATCGGCGCAGTCGAATTCCAACTAGCAAAGCCGCTGCTAGTGGAGTTCCCAGATGTAGTAGGAGCTGTGCTGCTGCTGCGGCTGGTAGTGCTGCTTGTGCTCGAGCTCGAGCTAGAAGAATCCGAGCTAGAAGAACTAGATGGGCTCGAACTGGAAGAGCTGACAGCAGCGCTCGAGCTCGCAGCAGTCGAGCTGGCAGCAGTCGAGCTGGCAGTAGCGCTCGAGCTGGCAGAAGAACTAGCGGAACTGCTGGTCGGGGCAGGGCAGTTAGTTCGCACGGCGTAGATCGTGTTAATGGCGGTAGAGGAGTAAGAAGCAGCACTGACGCCGCCGGGGATACTATCAGAGATAGCCTCAATATCAGAATCACTGACACCATGCTTGGCCTGGGCAATGGCGATCTGGTCGTTGTCCAAGTCAAAGACAACGTAGGCAGAACGAAGGAAGACATCGCCAAGAACGAACTGAGCATCTTCAGCAACTGGAGTCATTGCAAGCAAGCATTGAGCAGTGTTCTCGCTATTACCACTTGGCAGCAACAAATCAGCAAAAGGAACATCAATCTTCTTACCACTGAAGTCAAAAGTGAGATTAGGGTGGACATTGCTGGTAGCGCTGCAAGCACCGTAGTAGTATCCGGAGCTGGAATCGAAGGTATAGCCGAGGGTGTTTGCCACAGCTTGGACAATGCTAGCGGGGAGGTAGGCAAAGGAAGAACCCGAGTCCAACAGAACAGGCAAAGCGCCTTGAATAATAGGGCAGTCTCCATCAAGCAGCTGATGCAGCATGACTGTCATAGAGTAAGGATGAGACAACTGTGTCGAGAGGTTGATAATCGGAACAATTTCCAAAGAACCAGAGTACTTGGCATGATCAACACCGCCGAAAAGAAGGTTTCCCTCGGAAGCACTAACGTCATTTAGCCAAAGTGAATAGGCAACGGCATCAGTGTAGCCCTGCTCCTTAAGCAGAATGGGGAAGTTAGAATACGACGGCTCGCCGTGGCCATCCTCGATGTGCGTTGTAGAGCCCTCGAGATCGCGGTATCCAATACCGAAAACAATCTGACTCGAGGTAGAGGTTGTAGCCAACCCCATAGTGGCACTTGTCACTGACAGGCCACCCAGAGTAACAGTATCTTGAAAGTATGTTCCCTGGGCCGAAGTACCATCACCGTAGTTAACGCTAAACGGGGTACTTGTATCAGAGTAGGTAGAAGATCCGGCAGGGTCAAAGATAATTGGCTGGCTGCAGTCCGGATGTGTAGAGTCCGGAGAGATGCCGGCATTCTGAGCGCACATAGGATTGCTCGAATCCATCACCCACAGGTCCGACGAGCCAGTATCGATGAGCAGCTCCACCTGCTGAGCAGGCGTGCCAACACCAATATTAATCTGGTAGTAGTAAAACTTGTTGAATAAGTCGGCAGAGCTGGAGCCCACGCTACGGGCTCTAGCGTGAGAGAGTCTGGGTTCGCTCGAAGACTGGCCCTTGGTATCCAAGAGAAGATAGCCCGGGCCAGCTAAAGCACCGGCAAAGAGAGAAAGAAGAAAGCTCTTGCTGAACAACATTAAATCTAGAGCAACCTAATGCCTAATACTGCACCTCACGTATTTATTACAAAAATATGGCCAATAAGCGGACATGCCAGATGACGTAAATTGCATGCATGAGCCTGCATATGTGCCGAGCCGAAGTGAGACTATCGTTACAAGCGACGGCTTCCAGGCTTCAAAGCATGTCCCCATAGCATTACTCTATAAAATACTTGGACTTGCAGTACTATCGCTCCAAGAAACCTGGATATTTGATAACCCACGTGCCTCCTGCATCTATGGTGATGTATCCAAGGCAAGGGTAGAAACCTGGCTCCACATTTGCAACCGTCCGTCTCTCGGCTGTCTCACCGAGTCACGAATACCTTGCCAAGTATTGAGTACAGTATAGAAAGCAGGTGACCATCTTATCATATTCCAGCTATCCCGGTTACTTTATAAAGTGTTAATGATTTTTTAGAGCTCTCGGCCCATGCATGCAGGAGAGATCAATGAGATGACCCCTCTTGCGGACACATGCACGCATTTTCGGGAATGTGGGTATGGGTTGTTCCGATTCGGCTGGAGATCCGCGGTACGGCACTCCGCGTCGTAATGGGCGAAAATTTAGAGGCATACCGCATAGCACCCTCAATAATATTCTATTTTTATAGCATGTATTTATGTATATTCTCTAAATATTTAGAAGAGCTCACTAGCCTAATAGCAGAGAGAAGAACGAGAATGCCTGAACAACGATCATCATTTCCGTACCCATCATGCACGGACCTCATTGGGGCACAGGCACAAGTACCCTCGAAGGCACAAGAGGATCTACCATACCTGAGCGGCGTCAAACCTCACGGCTGTCAAATATATAGTGAGTTTGGCTTCATTTGAGAGGCATTTGAGCGCAACGCTGCATGGGGTTAAGCTTGGTCTACACAAGTTCTGCGAAAGTCGGCCCCGGGCCCCGATCTCGCTAGTGGAACCCTAGAGCCCTATGTTTGCGGGATTTAGACTATAGTGTAGAAGCGAAGGAATGGGCACTGAAATAGTCCTATTGGCGCGATGCGGGCAACGTGGGAGGTTTTATTTGTGCCTGTTTGGCTTGTTCGAGGGATGTCATGTGTCTAGTTTAGATTTCTTAACGTCTAGTACTTCAACATATTGAGAGAGACAGGAGCGTTGCACAGAAATAACGTAGTGCCATTTCCACAAATGCGGGGTGCGATTGCAGTCAGATATCCTTCGATTAAGCCCCTATACCTGGGACTCGATCTTTCAGTACTCGTTTCAAAGGAGTGCAGTGCAGCAGCAGCAAAGGGACCACGATGACCTCATGAATATCCTTCGTACTGCGTTTAAAGAGCTTCTGCAGGTATTTCAAACCTATTGGGAATGAGCTATTGAAAAGACTGAAAGGATGCGTTGAGACTGTGTTTGCCTTGCGTGATGTTACCCTAGTGCCATAGGCCTCCAATGTCATTCACACACAAGCATTCCGACGTGCTCTACCGCACCCCAGCATAGCCCAACACGCTCAACTTCAGTTTCGTTAGTGCCATAGGCAACTCTTATCTCACAGCCATCCTCGGCTTGTAGTCGAACACAACGAAACTGATAGTCTGAGAGCGCCGTGCCGCTCTCACGAAGGCATGCTCTGAGCTCTTCTGCGATCTCGTTCCCTCTTAGTCGTAAATGCGCAGAGTTTGATCTGATTTTGAAATAAATGTTGTCTTCTTGGTATGACACCGGCTTGCCGAGACCAGCGAGCTGGTCTACATGTGGATTCTCTGAGATATGGTTGACTTGCCGGTAGAAGGGTTCCGGATCGTAGGCCAAACCAAAAGATAAAAACGCCAAAGTAGACACCCAAAAAATCATCGTCCAAGTTAATGGTTTAGGCATGTCTGAATAGATATATCAGAACCGATTTCATGCTCTAATTGGCGATTGCCGAATCGGACATATGATCAACGCATAAGCTCTATTTCCCATAGTGAATGCATAGATCCATATACTAAAAACTAATTAGTGTGTATTATCGGTATATTTTTCTGGTATTTGGAAGATGCTAGGGCACACTAGAGAGCTTTTTGTACTGGTTTCTATAAGTACTGAGCTAGGACTTTCCGAGTAGATTCGTCAGGGTTAGGCAGGTCCTGAGCGATGGTGGATCTGGCAAGTCCACTGCGAGGCTCGTGAAGATTAATAGTGTGATCAGCTAATCGATTTAATCGATCAAAATGATCATTCGAAAATAAAAAAAATTAAAATTAAAAATTAAAAATTAAAAATTAAAACGCACTAGTTTGAAGCCAATTGAAAACAAATATCGGAGATCGCCTGCTCAGGTAGAGTGTCCGTTGATGCGAAGTCAACAAAAACTTAAAAATCTTCCAAAAGAGAAAGGTATTGAATACTCCGAATTTGCAAGAACTTATTTATTATAATAAAACACAAAAACCTCCTCCTTTCGCGGCCCACTGACGAGGGAACCTCTGCGTGCCAAGCCACGTGGTTTGGGAAACCACAATATAGAGATTATTCAGAGTGCCAAATTTCACCAACCTCCAACCTCGGAAAAAAAATGCCTATCTCTCTGCTCTGTCTCGGTAACCCCCTTCTTGATCTTCAGGTCAATGTCGACGAAGCCTACTTGGAAAAGTACGGTCTCAAGGCCAACGATGCCATTCTTGTTGAAGAGAAGCAGATGCCTATTTTCGACGAGGTTCTCAAGAAGGACGGTGTTGTTGTGATTGCCGGTGGTGCTGCCCAGAACGCTTCGCGTGGCGCCCAGTTCCTGCTGCCTGCTGGCTCTGTTGCCTACCTCGGCTCTGTTGGCCGTGATGTGTACAGCGACCGTCTTTTGGAGGCCAACAAGAAGGCCGGCGTTCTTACCCACTACATGTTCCAGGACGACTACGAGACCGGTAAGTGTGCTGCTCTGATCACCGGCCTGAACCGCTCGCTGGCCACTGATCTTGCTGCTGCCAACCACTACAAGCTGGAGCACCTCAAGAAGCCCGAGAACTGGAAGCTGGCCGAGGAGGCCAAGGTCTTCTACGTTGGTGGCTTCCACCTGACTGTGTGCCCTCCCGCCATCCAGGCTCTGGGTGAGTACGCTGCTGAGACCAACAAGATCTTTGTTATGAACCTGAGTGCTCCTTTCCTGCCTACCTTCTTCAAGGAGCCTATGGATGCTGCTGCCCCTTACTGGGACTACCTGATCGGCAACGAGTCCGAGGCTCTTGCCTACTCTGAGTCGCACGATCTCAAGACCACCGACATCACCGAGATTGCCAAGAAAATTGCCCTGCTGCCCAAGGTCAACCTCAAGCGCGACCGCGTGGTTGTTATCACCCAGGGCATTGACCCCACCATCGTTGCCATTGGCGACGTTGCCAAGGGCACTGTCACCGTCAAGGAGTTCCCTGTCCATACTCTCGAGCAGAGCAAGATTGTTGACTCCAACGGTGCTGGCGATGCTTTTGCCGGTGGCTTCCTTGCTGGCCTCGTTGAGGGCGACGATCTGGCTGCTTGCGTCGACAAGGGCCAGAGCCTTGCCAAGGAGTCCCTGCAGCTGGTTGGTCCTTCGTTCCCCGAGAAGAAGTCTGCTTGAGTATGTCGTTAGTCTTCTGGAGATGCGTTTGGGCTGCGCTCTCAATCTGCTCCCAATCTGCTCTCAATCTGCTGTCGTTAGTGACAGCATCACATCAACTGTTTATATTTTGGTCTCGCTTAACCGGGCCTCCCTCAAATTTATTATTTCTCTAGCTTGTGTTTTGATTCCGTCTCTGTGTTTGCAGAATCTATGCATGCGGTGTTGCGGCAATGATTATCATAATTAGGTGGAATAATAAGGATTTCAGCTAAACAAAAGAAGGGATGGGGGTATCAATAAGACATTGCATCAGAAAATTAGGCAATGGGGAGCACATTGGCAGTGAACTGGTTCTGCCAGTTGCCGGGAGGACTGTAGTTGCAGACGTACATCTTAGTGCCATCGGAGCAAGCACCGGCAGCGCAGCCGATTTCAGTTGTACCCTTCCAAACAACCTGAGTAAAGTGACCCGTCGAGGAGCTAAACGTGTTGACACTGTAATCATAGTTGTCACCCTCAGCGTACCACGCTGCCATGGCCTGCTCGAAAGTGGAGTATCCGATGGCCAGGTTCTCACCGTAGGGGTTGCCGCTGATGTGGGCCATGACACAATTCTCCAGCTCCGTCTCAAGACGACTCTCGGCATATGAAGCAATATCGTCGTTCCAGGTCAAATCACCAACCTGATGGGCCTCGCGAACGGTGTTGTGGTAAGTCAGAACTTCAGCAGCGTAGGTAGGGGTGGCATCAGCACTGCTGGAGCTGGAGCTGCTAGAGCTAGAGCTGCTGGAGCTAGAGCTAGAGCTACTGGAGTCAGAAGTAGTGGACGCGCTAGAATTGGTGCTGGAACCCTCAGACTCATCAGTTGTGCTGGCCAAGGTAGTATAGATGCTAGAAGTAGAACCAGACGTGGTAGCAGAACCAGAAGTGCTAGTGGAACCAGTGGTAGTATCAGTAGCAGTGGCAGAGGTGCTGCTGGAACCGCTTCCAGGAGTGGCAGTGGCGGTCACCGAAGTGGAAACGCCGGCACCGGTATCAGAAGCAGTACTAGAGGCAGTGGGACTGATGATTTCGTAGTAAGTGCTGGTGCCAGCCTCACTCGAGTTGCCATACTTGGTGTACACATAAGTGCTCAAGTGAGTGATGGTAGCGCAAACTCCACACTTGCCGGCCTCAGTCGTATCAGTCACATAGACATAGTCACCAGGGCTAGTGGGTGTGCAGGCGTCGTTGCAGAAGCTGACAGCAGAAGGGCGAGTGACAACATCTCCACCGGGAACGGTGTAGGTGCAGAGGTCATCGCAATGTTTGTTGGTAACAATGAAGGGAGTGACCTCAGCCTCATCAGCAGTAGAAGTAGAAGTAGAAACAGTAGTCTTCTCACCGGTCTGGTAGCCGTAGTTGTTGAGAGACTGAACAACAGAAGCAGCGTTACCGTTGCCAGCAGTAAGAACAGGGAGCGTGGCAGAGTCTCCGCAAAGATCAAGATCGGCGACAATAGTCAGTGTGACCAGCTTTGCAAAGGCTCCAGAGAACAGAGGAAGGAAAGAAAGATAAGAAGTATTCTTCATGATTGGTGAGATCGGTAGAGGAAGGAGGTCGTCTACATTACACGATCTCCCTGTGCCTTTATATACTTGTTGGCTGCCGAGTCTGGAATGTTGACTACCGAGTGCACATGCATGCAGGCGGATTCATCGTGGCTCTTGTTGGGCCGGACGGCATATCACCTTAGCCATGTTGCTCGCGTTCTTACACTGCTCGAACAACCACGAACTCGTTCGTTTCTTTTATTTCTCAGCCACGGCATTCACACTCTCACGAATAGAGTAGCCTAGAGGATCTGAATCAAAGATGGTCCAATCTGCAGCGCTTATGCGGTCTCCACTGTTGCCGACTCAGCCTATGGTTATCGAGCTGGTACGGTCCAGTATGGGCCGCACGCCAGGGCTTGCCTCATTATTCTTTAGTTTCTCGCTAAAACTAATATAAAGCATCTGCTTCTGGCGGCTGAGCTCTTACTGAAGCCTTCAGAGCTCGTATTTTTAGATTCCCACGTATGCACGTGAGTCGCTTTTATCACATTAGTGCGCGATTTAATGACGTCCTCAAGAAACTCGGGGGCGCTTTCACTCACTCAAAGTTCTTCAAGAAGCACATGTAAGGAGAAAATGCTTTCGCGTTTCAACGTATTTTCGCAGCAAATTCACGTCAAAGAAGTCTCCGTAGAACCCACAATCTCACGTTGGAATGCAACACACAATCTGCAACTCATTAATTAGTTTCGCGCGCGTGCATGCTGCATGCTCGGCAAACTCTAATAAACATCGCTCTATGTGGGCCCTCACAAGCCTCGGAAGTCCAGGGTGAATCATCTGCATCTAACTACATTTGGAAGTAAACTCTTTCTTGGCATGCGCTTCTATCTGGGGTAAATCTTTTTCGGGTCTTCAACAACTGCCACTTGCATGTCACTTGCATGCCACTTGCATGCCACTTGCATATGCACCCGACCAAAACGCTGCATGCTTCCCCTTTTGGACCATGGCCGACGCGTATGCATTCCATGGTACTTGTGGAAGTTGATACTTTGATGCTAGGAATGTCTCGAGTGTCTGTTTCAACTGTTTATTTTTAGTACATCACAAGTATCTCAAAAACTAAGGCTTTCTACCCTGTCTTACCCCTTAAGGCCAAGATCGAGAACCGCGCTTTGTTTGTTCTGCATGACCAGGGTTAAATCTCCTAAGCATCAATAGATCGGCGATAAAATTTTCGTTAAATATAAAATATAGGTAAGGGAGGGCACTTACATGCAGAACGACTCATCGTAGTACTGCACATAGTGGCTTGAGCGAGACAGATTCTGCGAAACAGCTAGACGGCTGGCATGATTGATAGTCTCAGGACCACACACGAAGAAAGCAAGACTTCCTTGAGTTTCTTCGATGGTTGTCTTGACAAGATCATCGATGCTGGGGCGCAGGTACTGAATCTTTGCTTCAGAGGTCCTGGAGGAAGAAGCAGACAAAGCGTCGCCTGCCTTCTCCTTGTCTCCAGGGCTTCCTACAGAAGCAGAGCTGCCCACCGAAGGCACGGATGGCAAAGCTTCGCCGGGTGTGTTATCAGTGCCATCAATATCATCGTCGGCCGAACCAGTAACATAGATATTGACCTCAATGTTGGCAGCCGCAAGAAGGCGCAACTCTTCGGCAAACCAAGTAAGAGGAGCTCTGTTGGGGATGGCCCAGTAGATCTGGGCCTTCTGCTTCGAGTCAGGGTTTCTCATGCGAGGACCGATGTGAGAGTAGACGGCAGTAATACCAATACCACCAGCAATAAAGCATAACTCATTGAAGCTGTTGAAGTTGACAGGCACTCCGTAAGGACCTTCAACAAGCATCTTGTACGTCTTAGGCTCGCCATTATTCTTTTGCAGCTGCTTCAAAATCCGGTGAGTGATACCCTTGCGGGCCTTAAACAGAAGCTTGGGGCCAGCAGGGGTGTCGACAACGGTGAAGGGGTGAGATTGATAGAAGTAGAGCGGATCCATAAAGTGCACAAAGACGTAAGAACCAGGACCCATAGTAATGGGGTTGTGATGCTTCATGGTAATTTCCAGACATCCCTCGCTAACCTCGCGAACGGTGCCAGTGGCGATGCCACCCATTGCCAAACGCACAAGACGGGCAGCACGGTCAAATCCCCAAATCGCAAACACAGGGTACATGAACTCTGTACCAAGCAACAAGAGTTTGAGATGGTACCAAGTGGTCACAACTGCCACAATGGCAAGGATAATGTGCAACGCCAGGAAGAAATCATACACGTACATGCGCAAGTACTTCCACCCCTGGATACACATCACAAACATAGCAAAAAAGGCAATCGCACCATGTTGCCAGTATGGGTACGACCACGCGTCGGCGTACTCGTCGGCATTGTTGATACTGAGGGCAATAAAATGAACGGCAACGTCAACAGTAAAAAGACGGGCAACCCACCGGTGCCAGTGGCTAAACACGTTCATATCCCATCCAGTGAGCCAAATAAGCACATTGTTTCTGCCAGCAAAGAGAAAGACGAGGGGCGCCTTGTATAGCGCCAGGAAGCCCGAACGATAGCCAACTTGTCCCGACACCCAGTCGGAACGAGTGCGCAATCCAAGGTTGATATTGAACTTGTAGCGAACAGAAAGGGCAGCAATGCTTAGAGCGAGATATCCTAGAAGGAACACCATAGGCAGACGCTCGCCATAGAACTGAAAGACCCGGCAGACCTTGACGTTGTTGAGCAAGGGAGGCATAGTGATGTACTGTCGCACAATGCGCGAGGGGCGAGTGTTTTCGATAGCTCCTGCTACTTTGGGAAGCACCCAGCTCAGGAAATTGAAGATAATTGCCAAAGCCATTACTCCAAAAGCATAGAATAGAGTGGCCTGGCCATAGCGGACGGTGATCCATTGATTGTTGTGCCTACTAATAATCAAGTCGCGGTTTCCGGTCGTAATTCTTGCAATACCAACCTGGAATGCTCCAGTCATGGTTTCATTTGCTTCTTGAAACGTCTTGTAAACTGTGGTCTTAGCAACTTTCTGGACTTCGCTGGTAGAGTAGGGAACATGGCCACCATACTGGCCGCAGGTATATCTGAAGTGTCGGAAGCTAGACTTGGCTACCGACTCAATACTGTCAGTCGTGTTTGCTTGGATCAGCTGGTAACCGGTATAAAAACAATCCCAGAGCGTCAGTGCGACGTCCTTGTCACCACACTGGCCCCTCAACGTGATCTCATAGTCAACATTGTAGTACTTGCGGAAGACTCTGTTACGAGCACAAGCATTAATACAACTACTGTATAGCCAGTCGACTTCGAAAGCCAGAACTGGTATGATGAGGAGAAGCGCGGGAAAGATCTTCATGCTTGCGAATCCTAGGCATACCATACCTTCTTATATTGACGATTTTCTGCAGCATGCAGAAGAAATAAAAAGTATGCGGACCTAGCCCATGCAGAAAATGCCGAGATATTTGAGGAGAGGTCTGGGCGCTCTGCTAGACTGGGCGTTGTTACTCCAACAAGTTTTGTGGCCGTGAGGTAATAATATGACTGCGAATGTGTAGCTTCGCGCGTACCAGATATTGGGGTTCTTAATAGAGGTATTTCAAAAAAGTGGCATCTTGCTCGTTACGAGATCGTTGTCAGAAGAGCTCAGCAATGCAATGCAGGGCAAAGGGGTATGCCTCAGACTATGGATAGTAAACCACGGTCGCCAGGGAGCTCAGCCGCCACCACAGCACGGCATTACTCTATACTCTTTAATGGCTAAGTGTAAACTTTTTCTGCATGAATATGGAGTCTACTATCACTTTTTCCACGGTTGTTTGGGCACGTTCACATCAAGCCAAGTCACGATTAAATAATCTTTTTCATCTTGCATACGTCCCTGCATGAAGGCATCTATGACGCGTGCTTGCAGAGTCAATATACTGGTGCAAATGGCATAGCTGAAGTATCTACAGGGGATAAGGACATATTTCACTCTTTGGATCAGTATATTTAAAATGTTGAACTTGTGAGCCAATGAATGCAACGTGATTTCGGCACAGCCTGCCAAGCTCATCTATGATCTTTACCACAATCCTTGTCATCGGATGCCAAGAGATTGTTTTTGTGATGCGCGCCAGGTTATGTAATGATCACGCGCTGTCACAGCGAGGACTGCGAAGCTTGCTAGACTTTCATGGAAATCTTTCTAACACATATACACGCTCCTCAAATAGTAAGATAAGGGCTTGATAAAGGATCGCGATCCACTTAGACGTTGCTGCGCGACAGTATAGGAAGTCTAGATGTGGCCAAACCCCAATAGATCTACCCTCTGCCCTGCAAAATGATTCAGTGACGCAGCCTCGTGGGTAGGGGTAATTATGGCAAGAATGCATACAATATTTTTTCTCTGCCCAATCATAGGGTACTATCAATCTAATCTTCTGCAGTGTAGTCATAGCGTCTTCTCCTTTCCATATAAAATTTGATGTAGGTTCGTTTATTGGGGTACTCCATGTTTAACTACTGCAACAATTATGGGCTGTGGGCCCCCTTCAGCATAGCTGCCAGGCTTCGGAACAACGGAAGCCAGTGGGCATACAGGGTTCTCTTTGCGCTCGCTGACATCAATATGCATTTATGCGGGCCACTTGATGCAATATCTGGTGCAGCAGAGTCTGCAGGAGCTGTGTTTGCGACGCACCCTCACTCTGGCGGCCGCCGAGAACGGCGACTTTGTGGAGCTCGTGATTGGAGCAGAAAAGTTTACAGAATGCGTTTTTAATAATTAGAAATCTCACCAAGGAAGCTGATTTTAAGACCAGAGGCTTGCCCAACCGGTGAAAAGATGGCAGAATGTAACAAGAGAGGTCAGTGCTGGGTTGCCAAGGCCAACATGAATTTTCTACGCTCGTTGGTAGTTCGTGCGCCCTGATATAATGGCAGAACGCTACTGGTCAATCGGGTTGCGTATCGCTGATTTGCGGCATCCACTTGTTCAGGCGTGAACACAGGAATCAGTTCTGTAGCCGTCAAAATTGTGTAAAGAAGGTTAACGGGCAGCTCCAGAAGCGGCTGAAAGCTCGCGGGGAAGAACTGAGTGAATGCAAACGGGTCGCTGGCATCGCCAATAAATGATGACGACGTTGCCAGGATCCGGCTACTGGTGCCAGTGTCCACCAAGTTTTGGAAAAAGCGCAGATAAACCCAGCTCACGAGGAAGCCCACTACGAAGCTCACAAATGAGCGAGACAGACCCAGTAAGCTTGCAATGGCAGCATACACCAACAAAATGAGCGGAGCCCACTTGAGACGCACGCGAAGCTTACCACGAAACATGACAATCTCGTGTTCAGAAATGAGTTGTTTAAGGGCCACGGCAATACCCATTACCAAGGCTCCGCAGCCTGCCACGTGCGGCGGAGTGTTTACCAGGCCCGTGACCATCACAAAGGCGTAGACGGTGAGTTCAATGGCATTTGACAATGCCAGAACCACGCCTACGAATAAAAAGTAGGGCCGGCTCAGCCAGACCAATTCGCAGTATCGACCGCCTGTCCAAAGTACGAACACGGACACCAATAGTGAGACTACTCTTAACTCCACGAAGCAAGTAGTAAAGAACGTCCAAAGAGCCCATGCTGGGGTTTTGCCAACTGTAAACACCAAATAATAGGCATCAAAGTTAGGGGTAGGTTCCTCGGGCGGACTGCCATGGATGTCACCGTGCTCGGCGACTTCGTATGCGAGTCTCCAAATCCGATAACCTTCTGCAAGTGCCGACAAAACCACCACCAGGGCAATCAAGCCCTTGGTGACCATTAGCCGGTGTCGCATTTCGGGTGTGTACGTCAGACGAGTCTCTAGCTGACCCACCCTGACTACGCAGACTCCCCTGACTATCTGGCTTGGGACCGATGGATCTCAGATCTTAGAAAGCCGGTCTCAAGCAGTTTAGAAAGTAGACTGCACCACACAATGTTTTGGGCCAGCCGAAGAGCAATTTCGGGGTTAAAATACCGCACTAGTTTCAGGAGTATGTCCACTTCTCCAAAACAACAACTTGGCCGGCGCGAGGCTACGGGAATGTTTGTTTTGGTGGGTTTTGTTGCTTCAGAGCTCATGTGGATTATCCGCATAAAGAACCAGCGGGAAGATGTTGAAAGAACTACTGCTACTGAGTTGAAGATTATGGACAGAATACTTGCCAAAGCGAAGCGAGGCGAATCGGTGGATGTTGAGCGAGAGCTGCTCAACTCCAATAAAGAGGCAGAGCCCGTTGGAGCGATTCTCGAGCAGCTGGAAAAGATGGACGAGCAATGGAAAACAGCAAACACGGTCCCTCCAAAGGCAAAATCTCCTCAAAAGGTAGATCCTCTCAGTCAAGGATCTGCGAATGATAAACCTCAAGAGACCAGCTCCTCCAAGTTCTTGTAGAACCCCAAGGTGCTGTAACGGCCTTACTTGCTAGAGAGTCAAACCTGTGGATAAATTGTATATACATTTTTCATAAAAATGATAATTGAAGATTTGGGTGTCGGAAAGCCGAAATAAAGAAATAAGAGAACCTAGTTAGGGAGTCCAGGAACGCCAGCAATAGACGATACCAACAGATGTACCGCCGAAGCCACGACCTCTGCTTCACTCAGCTCGCGAAGGACCCGGACATAGTCAGTCAAATATTGACTGTAAAAGTCCGACTCCTCCTCTTTGCGGCTGGTGGTATACATGAGGGCAGCAAATAGTCCGATTAGCGCCAGTTGGTAGGCAAAGCTAAAGTGGCAGAACGCCTGGACATGCTGGATCCGCAACGACATTGCAAGGTCCATAGCAGTGACCAAGCGAGTATGTGCAGCTTGTCGGCAAATATCCGCGAGATCGGGGTCACACTTGGTGACCGATACTTGGCGGATGATAAAGCGGTGCAAGCAAGCTTCCACGGCGATGTAGGCCACATGCAAAGAAAAGTTGGCTTGCGAGGTAGGACCCTCACGGTAATCGAGGGCCAATTCATCTGGCAGCTCGCGGTGCCACTTGTGAAGCGACACCTGTAACGGTTTGATCTCTTCAAGTACTTGTTCCATGTTGGCATCCGCGTGGGCATCTTCATAGAGTAGATGCTTTTGGACTTCTCCAACAATCACCGACAGTTTCATAAAGTGAATAAACAGTTTGTTTGCTGAAGGAGCCATTCCTCCTGTCTCGAAGTTTTCTTCAGAAAGAGGAACTTGGACCCACGTTCTATCGTCAATGAGCGAAGGCATAGACTCGATGAGCGACGCCCATTTGTTTTGCGAAAACACGGCCCAACCAAGTCGAACCCGCAGCTCTTTTTCCCATCTTGGCAATTTCCACGACAAACAGTTGCGGTTCAAGGCGAGCCGGTAGGCAGTTGCGGTAATAACACTGACCACCGCAGCATGGCGAGTATCGGAATAGACGCATTGCATCAAAAGTAGACCAGCTTGGATCAACGACAAACTAGGTTTACCAGACGCTCTAAAGAACGCAGCCATAGCAAGCTCATACAGCGTGGACACAAGATGCCCAGGTCTTGCACTGGTACTGAGCTCAGGGCTGTGGTACCAAAAGCGGATAGCCTGGATATAAACGGCTCCTAAAAGAGCCGGGGTCAGCTCGCGATGCGTACGCATATACTTTTCGACAAACACCTTCTCATGAAGAATGGGATAAATAGGCTGGCAATTCTGAAAGTAACAGTTGACAAGAGCCCTGCCGTGGGGAGCCACGGCTTTTTCAAGTTCGTCGCATTCACGGACCCATTGAGGAAGCTCCCCATCATTTGCCAAAAGAAACAGCGTATCATTCGAGATTCGTCGTAGGACCAAGTTAGGAGAAATGCGGGCCTGGCCCTGTTTGTCCAGCGGCACCGATCCAAGGACCTGGGCATCAAACACTCCACTTTTTCCCACCACAAACGAGGACCGGGGATGCTGTAAACTAAGGGTTCTTTTCAACAATGAGCGGCCGGGCAGCATTGAATAGTCTTCAATAGGCCCTGCACCTGCTTCAACGTTTGGTTTTGTTTGCAGTGGCATTGGTTTGGCCGTTGTCTTGGGCAAAGGCACATCGCTGAAAATACAGTCAATATCCTCCATTTGGCACCGAAAACATTTTTCGGCGTTATCGATCATATAACAGGCGATTTTCCGCTTGCGACACTCGGTGCATGCTCTTTGTTTGACCTCGGTGGAGCGTTGAATCATTGGTTTGGAATTTGCAGGACTTGTGCTTGATGATGGAGTTTGGGTCTCCGCGGAGGCAGCGTTGAGGTTGTCGGAATAGACATCGGGATTTAAAAATGCGGGATCAGTTGTAGGCATACTGCTATAGAGCAGATTCATTTCAGGATCCGTAATTCCTATGAATTCTGCCAGTGGTTCTTGATCATCGTCATTCATCCAAAGTTGAGTGATAAGAAATAAATATTTCAAATAAATGTCCCCGGAGACACTGCGATAAGAGCGGCGCCCTTGCCCTGGCGTTGCACAGTCATTTTTCACTTGCAGTTTGACCCTAGTTCACTTGGGGTAGGTAGCCACTAACCCGGGTTATTTTCACCGATCCTGGTTCACTGGTGCACAAGAAGTTTATTTGTTGTAATTGTAATTTTACATTCTATTTTATTTCCATTCAACTGTCGAACTGAGTTAGTTTTTCATTCTTTTTCTTTTCCTTTGATGCATTTTCCCTAGGGTAGAGGGTGCATGAGATTGGGCTTGGCTCCCTCCGCGGGTTCAACTTACCGGTACAAGATATGCCTCTGCGACCAGACGGGCTCTGGCGTTCAAAAACAGCTTAATTTCGGAGATTTCCTTGTCGACCTCCTGCATGAACTCGATGATAAAATCAACGAGCTTATGCTTGAGCATTTTCTCGGTATGGAAGTTTGTGATGAGAAACGAAATGTCGTAGCCCTTGACGGGCTTGCGGCGCAAAATAAAAAAGTTCTCTGCACGGCGAGTGAGGAACCGGGTGAACTGGCGCACCAGAATCTGCTCAATCTCGTCTGCTTGCTTGATGCTCAGCGACACGCGGACCGAGTTGATGCTGGACTCAATCAGCACTCGCTCGTGCTCATTTCGTGAAATATACATGGGATTCAGCAGGGCCTGGGGGTTATTCTGGGCCTCGACTTCGGGGTAGTTCAAGCGTTCCACCAATTCCGAGGGGAAGTTCTCGAGGCATAAAGCGGCGTTCAGCGACACTCTCACCGCGTTCAGGTACGGTTTAAGTGATTGCGACTAGTTAGTTTCATGGGATTCACGAGAGCGGCAGCCCGGCAATTCCACCAATTCGGCCATTGCTGGGGTCTTTGGAGCCACCAAGCCTAACTTACCATGTCCGTTGGCAGATGATGTAACCCTCCCACATTGGCTTAGCTCCAGGCACCCACCCAGCCTGCGCAGTCAGCGCCGCTCTCTTTTACCAGACTTTCCACAGAGCCCCAAGTAAGCAGAGTGGGACCTAGCTAGTCAGGCCAAGCTCAGTCAAGCCAAGCTAAGTCAGGCCCCGGAAGTCAAACAGGTCCAGAAAGAAAGGACAAAGTCAGTCTCTTGATAGATCCGTCAACAATGTGGCAGTCTGCAAAAGATGCTAACCAAAGAACTTATTATTTCAACCAGGAATCTGGTGAAACTACTTGGGAAAAGCCAGAATCACTATGGACAGACCTAGACAGAGCCCTAAATGCAGAGAACTGGATCGAGTACACAACTGAACAAGGAAGACCATATTGGTATAATACTGATACCCAAAAAAGTGTATGGGAAGTTCCCGTGACTATAGAATCCTCTACAACGAACGCGAGTTTGGTCCCTGCTAAAGTAGAAGATCTGGACCAGGAGTTTAACCAGATGCTCGAGCGGCTGCAAGTAGGAGAGGATTATTTAGTGGAACTACCTCGATTGGTTAAAGAGCCAATATTTTGGGCCGCGAAAACAGCTCTTGATCGCCAAAACCGCTTCGACAAGTACCTGACTTCTCAGAAACAAACGGCTCGGTCAATAGCCAACGCCGAGCGCCAAGCCCGAATCAAAGTGCTTTGCAATGAATTAGAGTCTGTTGCCGAAGCCTCAGAATCTTGGGAAACAGCTGAAAAGATCTTGCAACCTCTGGAAGGCTCTCATAAGGAAAAGGCATTTGCGTTTGTCAAGACTAGACAGCTCCGACAGGCTCAACTGGCCGCAAAACAAGATGCAACTCACCAGCAAATTGCTCCGCGCCTCCAAGAACTCCTTGGGGGTGTCACGCTGAGTTCATCTTCCAAACCTGAATGGAACGCCGTGCGCTCTGCCGTTGAGAACCAGCTACCTTTAGATCCTGACACCGACTACAATCGACTTGTGAACGTATACGATGAGTTTGCCGAGAGCAAATACGCGGCCCTAATGGGTCAATTGGATGAGCATACTGCGCGGAGTGAGCAGAAAGCCCGAAGAGCCCGCACGCGGTTCGTGCAGGTTCTTGAAGAGTTGCGCAAAAACGAGGATATATCTGTCGATACTAAATGGCAGGATATTGTTTCCAAGATCCCAACCAAGATTCTGGACCGGCTCTGCGGTACGGAAGGATCCACTCCTCTTGATTTATTTTGGGATATTGTGGCCGATGAAAAGCGTCGGTTGCGCCTCCAAACAGGGCTGGTCGAGGATACGTTGACGGCCAAAAACATCGATATGAACGAACTTGACGAAACGAAGTTTGTTTCTTTATTTAATGACGACAAGCGGCTGCAGAAGTCCAAGCTTTTGCCCATTTTTCATTTTCTCAATGAAGACAGGCACAAGAACCATCGGCCCCGGCCCGAGCTCGAATATTGATTCTCTGCCAAGCCAAAGCTCATTGGTTTCTGCTTGCGGGAGCTTTATGCAGATGAGAACCAAGAGATCGGGACCAGATGCAGCATGTAAAACATAAATGGAAGCCCTAGCCAAGCCTAGGGGACGCCAGGGAATCAGTGATAACCCCCTGGAAACACGCTGGAAACCTAGAGGCAACCTACAGGACCCTTCAGGAACCTAGAGAAAGCCCTAGCAGGCTAGAGGAAGCAGTACAGAACATGAAATATGATACATACATAACGAAAGCGCAAATGGGAGCAGGTCTTCACATGCGAGGCAATAAATAGCGAACGGAATAATAGGAAGCTTCCACCTTTAAAACATATGGTGGGCGTTGACGGAGTTGTGACGAGAATGACGTCTGGTAAATTCGCTCGCACTCTCGCTCTCAAGAGGGGACGATTCTTTGGTGTAATTGCGGCGGCGGCGCAGATAGTAAAACAGGAGACCCACGCCGGCAACGGCAACCGTGCCCACGGGCACAGCCACGCCTACGGCGATCTTGGTCGAATTAGATCCCGAGTCTGTGGAATTGTCGGCGACTGCAATGCTTGACTGGGTAGGGACGGCCGAAGGGGTGACAGGCACGATAATCGACGACGTGTGAAGCACCGTAATGGTCGAGCCGCCAACATTAGACAGCTCGGTCGATGTGGTGAGAATCCATGTGGAGCTCGAGAAGCTGGTGGTGCTTGCGGCAGCGGTGGAGCTTCTAGATGAGCTGCTGGAGGACCGCACGGAGCTAACAGTGCTGGAAGGGCTGGCCGAAGTGCTTGATTCGGTCGAAGAGGTTTGTGTCGACGACGTTTCCGACGACGACGTTTCACTAGAAGTCGACGACGATGTTTCCGAAGACGTTTCCGAAGACGCTGCACTGGTAGTCGAGGAGGTCGTGGGCACAGCGCTGCTGGTAGTCGAGGAGGTCGTAGGAGCCGAACTAGTGGTTGGCGCAGCCGAAGTCTCTAACGACGTAGTTGTAGGCGGCTCAGACGTGGAAGGCTCCTGCGAGCTGCTCGACGTGGTCTCTGGGCTCGTGGTGCGGCTCGTGGTGCTGCTGATGGTGGGCTGACTTGTTGTGCTAGGGGTAGGAGCCTGCGACGATGTTTCCGGAATTAAACTGGAAGTCGGGCTCTGGGAAGAAGTAGCAGGGGCGACTGAAGAGATCAGAACCACCGAAGAGGCGGGCACCAGAATACTGGTGGTGGGTCCCTGGGTGCTCTCATCGTTGGACCATCCCCACGTGGTGCCGGTAGAAGTAGCCGTATCCCATTCCGAAGTGACGAAAGGAGTAGTTGTGGTGAGAATACTAGATCCCCATGGCTCAAACGGGTCCGACGAGCTGGTTGTGGTACTATTAGCTTCCTGAACCGGGTCCATGCAACGTGCGAGATGTGCAAGAGTGAGCGTGGGATGGATATATGGTAAGCCAAATTTAGCCTGCAGCAACCCTACATGCAGGCAGCAGCTGTCTACTGGAAATATCAAAAAAAAATAGATCCCAGGGGCAACGGGCTGCGCTGGAGTTCTGGGAGCAAATTCGGGGGTACTATCATGAAGAAATAGTGTCTTTTCTATTCTATGACCAAGCTTGGCCGCCCGGCCAAATGATTAGCTGTTTAATGGCAACCTTATCATTTTAATACCATGCATTATTACGTGCCTGAATCTTGGCCCAGCACCGCCCAGCATGGCCCAGCATGAACCCTTGCCACGTGCAGTGCATAAGTCAGTTGGCAACACTAACCCTTGCGTCTCCCATCACCATGGGTATCCCCCCTCCCTCCGAGAGCGGGCTAAAGCGGGCCCAGGACCGGTTTGCGAGTCAAGATGCAAAACTGTCTTCCACAGCAACTACACTACACCAACTAAATACCAAACTCGCCTCCATAAAGTCCCAAACAACGAGCTTGCAAGAAGCTGCCCGTGCCCTCAGCCAAACGCAATCTCAAGGGGGACCGTAGATGGGCGATCATGCCTGTATGTTTCAGATGGCCAACGAGGAGTTGGGCTTAGCGTCCATACCGCCGACCCACGCAACAGTTCATGGTTGCAAATATCAATTGATAGCGGCACTATATCGTAGTTGAATGCAAATATTTATTTAATTCCCTCGATTATCGTTAATTATGGCTCGACATCGTGCCAGAGGGGACATTATGGTGGGAGGGTGCCTTGTTCTTTGTCATCATTCCAAATGGTCTCGGTCCAGATGGCGCGTTGCAGAAAAGCGCCCTTCGCTACATAGGCTGCCAGGACAACCAACTTACTCGTCCTAGCAACCGGCCCCGTTCCCCCTTTGGTTACCTGGACAAATACCTTGGTGGGTTTAAGTTTTTTTCTACTTTGACTGTGGTTAATTTTCGCATGAGTGAATAGAAATGGCTCTTGGACACCTAGTCTTGGCTTGACTGCGGCTCGAGTGTCGCAGGACATGGTCCTGTGCATGAAATGTGCGAGAATATGCACTCTTTAATTATTAGCGCAGCACCTAGCCCATGAGCCGATGGTATTTTTAGCTACTCCCTTATTATCTTTAATATTCTGGAGGCACCATAGATCCATTATTCCCTTGAATCTCGTTTTTGTTGAGCTGGATTCAACACAATCCTTGGTCTTTACTGTTCCATTCACATGCAAGCCCAGCTGACAACTAGTGATTGACACTGCCATCGCCCAGCCATGCAAGGGAGGGGCATCGTGGGGGCTGACAGGGTCCAGCCTTTCTTACCCCAGATTCAACCCATGCTGAAACTAATAATTATTGCTCGGATAAACTGAAGATAAACTCGGGAGAACGTTAGGAGAAGCTCAAGAAAAACGGCAAGAAAAAGCTAAGCTTGCAGAAGCGAAAATTAACTTAATTGAGTAACTATCGCCTTAGTTTCTAGTGCTCTTCCTAGCGACTCCCCAGCTCCTCCCAGCGCCTCCCAGCGCCTCCCAGCGCCTCCCCAGCTCCTCCCAACTGGGTTCTAAAGAACTCCCAACTCCCCTACCTCTCGCTTACCTAGTACCCCGCGCGCATCCTAGCTGACATGGATAGGACGCTGCTATATCGAGAGCTGGTGCGGTTGGCCAATCCCGGAGCCGACAGCATCATCGAGCCTCACGATGCTACCGATGCAATCAGTGCAGAGTGTGTAGGCATTTCCAAATCTATCGCGGCTTTGCGGGCTCAGCTCGAGCAGGCCCGGGGACAATACCTCGCAGCATCAGGACGCAGCCGGTTGACAGACAAGCAGCGGGACGACATTGACTACGATGTGCAGAACATTCTGCAATTGGAGCATGCCAAGATCCGGAAGCTCGAGGAGGTGGAGCGGCGGCGGGCCGAGGAAAAGCCTAGGGGTCTGCAACGGCTTCTGGCGGACCCTGTTCTAGAAGGAGCCAAGCAAACGTTGGACAGACATCGCAAGGGCATGTTTATTTATCTTAATGGCCAGCTCAAAGAGGTCTCTGACGAGCATATGCAGCAGCAGCGGATCCGGCTGGCTCGGAATGCTGGCCGTCGCAAAAAGCCAGCTGCATGGACCCCTGTTAAGCGAGTGAGCGACCTTCCGCCTGTGTTGGACGCAGACAGCACGCCTACGCCTGAATCCGTGCAGGCACCTCAAGCTGCTTCGCCCGAGGCTTCTACAGGCGCATCGCAGTCGCTTCTTCTTGAAGAGAATAGCAGTCTAATGGCAGAGCTGCAGGCAACTCTGGACCAGGCCGAGCAGGCTGAGCGCTCTATGCGGGAGATTTCGGCGATTCAGACGGAATTGTCGACGCATCTTGCCTCTCAGACGGAGATGATTAGCCATTTGGCCGAAGATGCGTTCAAGACTAGCGGGGATGTTGGTGGGGCCAACGTGCAGCTGGAGCAGGCGAAAACACGCAACCGGCGCGCATCAAAGATGGTTATTTATGGTGCTGTCGGCATTGGCGTCCTGCTTTTGACTTATGACGCTATTTTATAGTTGTAGCATTATAAGTGTCGTTCCTTTATGAAGGCTAATTTACGTGCATATCTATGATCCATCGAAGAGGATTCAAGACTAAAGATCCAGCCATTCTAAAAAGATTCGCCTCGGAAGTGAAAAAACTAGACTCATATTCACCCCAGGAATATCCAAATATCCAGAAACGCCCAGTATAAAGCACGCATAAATATAAGGAGATATTTAGGACACAATAGGGACACAATAGGGACATAACATAGGGACATAAATATAGACAGACAGGAAACCACAAATGGTACTACAAATCACCAAGACATTGAACGGTTGAGGTCGCTGCTAAACTAAAAAAAACAACCAAGAACCAAAACCAAGAAACCAAGCCTAATACTAACTACCACCACAAACCCCCTAAAATCAGAGAATCAATTGTCATGCTCCCACAGTGACTAACGTCTCGACCTATTACATCGCTGACAATGCTTGCACTGAGGATCTGCCGGCGTTCGCCTGTCTCTGCGGCCCCCAGCCGGGTCGGAGCGCTTCTAACTGCATCTCTCCGCCGCGGAAACTCCACCGTGGCCGAAACTGCAGACAAGAAAACCCCCGAGGCGCCCGTGCACATCTACGAGGGCGTGAACCAGGCCGCCTATCTCGAGACCCAGGCCCCCAACCGGAAAGCCACCTGGGCTCCGTCACAGCAGCCCCGCGAGGAGGCCATGACCGGCCCTCGTTTCGACGGTAAGGATCTGGCCACCCAGCCGCAACCATATGCCGCCATCGAGCTGATCCACCAGCAGCCTATTCAGTACGTGCATGGCACTGCCGTCTGCGACGGCAACTACGACACCCTGCGCGGCGGTGTCCAGGGCCATCCCAAAATCTTTATTAGTGTGGAGAAGCCCGGCGTGCACGCCTGCACATACTGCGGCAACCGCTATGCGGACGAGCACTTCCGCGGAGCCATTGAGTCCGGCGAGTTCCAGTAATTATAGACAACGTAGATATCTATCTGTGCTTTCTTTGAGCATCCGACTGTGCCGCATATTTGCTGCAATCTGCTTTAATTTCCTGGCGTTACGCCTAGTGTCCGGCATATCTGATCCTGCCCAGGCCAGACCGGGCTCACTAATGCAGCCGACTCGCAGGCTGCTGAAGGCCTTTGGCCAGGCCGTATTTGAGAACCGACCCCATCTTGTGGAAAAAGGCCACTTGACGCCGTTTATTACCGCAAGCGAGTTCGCCGAGCGCCGGGCCCATATGCTGGCCCTGATGGCTCCAAACTCGGTTGCCTTGATCCCCGGAAACCAGGTCCATTTCGCTACCCCCTCGGTGTTTTATCCGTTTAGACAGGACCCCAATTTCCAGTACCTGACCGGCTTTCTAGAGCCCGGAGCCTGCCTGATGCTCCGCAAGCCTAAAGACCCCAACGCCCAGCCGGAACAGACGCTTTTTGTTGCCGAGAAAGATGCATGGGCCGAGAAATGGGAAGGAGAACGCACCGGCACCAAGCTGGCAGTTGAAAAGTTCGGCGTAGACTCTGCGTTGTCGAACCGGAGATTAAGAGATACAGTCACAAAGGCAGTAAGAGAGGCATCCACAGTGTATGCTGATCTGGAGCCCAAAGCCACTACTCGCTTTGGTACGTTTTTCAGCCATGAATTGCCTGCACTGACGTCGGGCACAAAAGTAAAGGAGGCTCGGCCGCTTGTAGAGGCTTTGCGAGCGATCAAGAGCGAAAACGAAATCGATTGTATGCGAGTGGCTGCCGATGCTTCCGCGCTTGCCTACAATCGGGCCTTTCAGCAGGAGTTTGCTACCGAAAAACAGCTCCACTCGTTCTTGGACTTTATGTTTCGACACTATGGATGTGACACAGATGCATACCTGGCCGTGGTTGCCGGTGGCCCGCATGCTCTGACCATCCACTATGTACGCAACGACGACGTCCTGCGGCCCGGCGAGCTGGTGCTGGTGGATGCTGGCGGCCGATACGGCGGGTACTGTGCGGATATTTCGCGCACTTGGCCTGTGGATGGCAAGTTCACGGACCCGCAGCGGGATCTTTACGAGGCCGTGCTCAATGTGGAAAAGGCATGCATCGAACAATGTACTGCCAGCAACAACGTGACGTTTGGCGACATCCACCGTCTTTCAGAGAAGTTGATGCGCACGGAGCTGGCCAATGCCGGTCTTGATCTGCCCCAGAATCTTGTTTCCGAAGTGTATCCTCATTCGATCGGCCATCATCTTGGTTTGGATGTTCATGATGGCCCTGGATTCCCTGCCGATCCTCTGCAGCCCAACATGGTCATCACCATTGAGCCGGGTGTGTATGTTCCTGAGGATGACCGGTTCCCCAAACACTTCCAAGGTATTGGTATTCGGATCGAAGACAATGTTGTGATTGGAAAGGACAGTTACGAAGTTCTCACCAGCGATACCCACAAGGAGATCAAGGATCTCGAGCGTTGACACCCGGAGTATTGTGCTGTCGGGTACCACTTTAGCGTTATCTGTATATACATAGTTACACACAACCACGACAACGGCACAACCACGACAATGGCACAACCACGACAATGGCACAACCACGACAGCTGCAACAACAGCACCCATGGCACACGGCCACTGTTACATCAAACAATACATCACTGCACCTTTACATTATATCTAAGCTAGTGGATGGCAATGGGGTTCTTGGGTGCATCGACAACCTCGCCCTTGAGCAGATGGGACTCGGGAGTCCAGCCGCCGACCTGGACGCTGCCCACATCTTCGTCGAACTTCTTGATCTTGGCCTCCAGCTCGGGCCGGAAATGGCGGATCATGCCCTGGATGGGCCAGGCCGAGGCCTCGCCCAGCGCGCAGATGGTATGGCCCTCGATCTCCTTGGTGAGTTCCTGAAGCATATCGATTTCGCGCTCCTTGGCCTGGCCAATCAGCATACGGTTCATGACCTTGTTGAGCCACGTGGTGCCCTCGCGGCACGGCGTGCACTGGCCGCACGACTCGTGCTTGTAGAAGGCAGCAAACCGCTGGATGGCCCGCACAATGTCGACGCTCTTGTCCATGACAATGACGGCTGCAGTGCCCAGACCAGATTGAACGTCCTTGAGAGCATCGTAGTCCATAAGAACATCGTTACAGATGTCCTTGGGCAGCACCGGCACCGAGCATCCACCCGGGATAACACCTAGCAGGTTATCCCAGCCACCGCGAACACCGCCGCAGTGCTTTTCAAGCAGCTCGCGAAGAGGAATCGACATCTCCTCCTCGACGGTGCAGGGCTCGTTGACGTGGCCCGAAATGCAAAACAGCTTGGTGCCGTGGTTGCGGGGCCGGCCAAACGACGCAAACCACTCGCCACCGCGACGCATAATCGTGGGAGCAACCGCCACCGTCTCGACGTTGGTAACAGTGCTAGGACGACCGTACACACCAACACCAGCCGGGAACGGGGGCTTCAAGCGAGGCTTGCCGGCCTTGCCCTCCAAAGACTCAATCAAAGAAGTCTCCTCGCCACACACGTAGGCACCCATACCTCTGTGGATGTAAACGTCAAAGTCGTAGCCGGAACCGCAGGCGTTCTTGCCCAGGTAGCCGGCCGCATAGGCCTCGTTGATGGCACTTTGAACAATGGCCGCCTCGTTGTAGAACTCACCCCGAATATAAATATACGCGGCAGTGGCGTTCATGGCGCGGCCCACCACCAAACAGCCCTCAACCAGCTTGTGAGGGTCTTTGCGCATGATCTCGCGGTCCTTGCAGGTTCCGGGCTCACCCTCATCGGCGTTGACAACAAGATAGCGAGGTCCCGGGTTGTTTTCCCATCCAGGCGGGTTCATAAACGACCATTTAAGACCCGAGGGGAAGCCGGCGCCACCGCGGCCGCGCAGACCCGAGATTTTGCCTTCGTTGATGATCCAGTCGTCGCCCTTGAGCAGAATGTCCTTGGTGCGGTACCAGTCGCCCATGCGCTCTGCACTCTTGAGATCGACGCCGTACTGGCCGTACAAATTCTGGAAAATACGGTCAGAGTCTTTTAGCCCGCCATATGTGCGTCGGGCCGCACTACTCGAGCAGAAAAGCCGTTTTGCGACCGTTCGGCTGCTCAGCATTTGGGTAGTTTGAAAGGGTTTGTAATGGTAAAGCTTTAAGGGTGATTGGCTCTGCCAGCAGATCTCATGTAAGCGTATCTCCGGGAGCTCGTTTCTCCCTCGCTCTTGCTTAGCTAACCGGCACACCCGCGTTCCCCATCCCTAGAACCACAGGCAACACCCAGATGGAGGCATCCAAAGATTCATTGTTATATGCTATCGATGCTTCGCCATCCATGATGAAACCAGGACCCGATGGCAAGAGTTCCGTGCAATATGCTTTGGAAGCCGCTACACAGTCAATTCGGGAACGCACGCTCCTGAGCCCGAATGATAATGCCGGTATAATTGTTTACGGAGTTCACGGTGATTCCGAGAATTGCAAGGTTTTATTGAATCTAGAACCGCAGAATGCTCTATCTATCAAGAAAATGATCCGATTGATCGAGGATCCAGCTTATTTTGCCAAGGAAATCCAGACAGGCGATCCAACCCCAATTGGAGATCTTTTTTACTTGGCAGGCACTTTGTTTGAAACCGAAAAGGCAAAGACGTTTAGACGATTGGTTCTCGTCACAAACAACGATTACCCGCATCCCTCAAACTCTAAATTGGCCCAGGTCGCCAAAACTAGATCCTATGATCTTGTCCAGAAAAATGCGTTTGTTGTGCCGGTGTTTATTTCCCCCACTCCTGCAAACGCGCCTTTCGACGTCACAAAATTCTGGGAAGACCTCTACTTCAGCCCCGATTACACCAATGACACCAAACTTGGCAAGATCCCGTCGTACCCAGTCGATGCTGTAGCTGTCAGGGCAGTTGTGTTGTCCAAACAACAGGCTCGTAGGCCTGCCTTTCACAATCATCTCTTGCTTGGAAATATTCGCATTGATGTTAGAGGCTACAATATTTTCCAGAAAAAGGCACCTCCGCAATCGCACAAGATCTTCTCGGATGTTGATACCCAAGAAGTGGCCGTAACCGAGACAAAATACATTGTGGAAAAAAGCGGCCGCGAGCTTGAAAAGACAGATATGGGACGAGCATATTCGTTTGGAAATGACAAGATCCCCGTTTCCGACGACGAAAGAGAGCGTCTGCATAATTTTGGAGAACCCAGTATTCGCATCATTGGCTTCCAACCCCGCGAAGATATTAACCCTTATGGACGTATGGATCACTCGATATTTCTCTATCCATGGGACGTTGTGAACAAGGGGTCTACTCGTGCATTCATTTCTCTGTGGAAAACGCTTTTGAACTCCGATAAAATGGCTCTTGTCTATGCCATTCTTCGCAAGAACGCCACTCCTGTTTTTGCGCTTCTTTATGCAACCACTGAAGAGAAATTTAAAGCAAACAGTCTCCAGAGCATTCCTGGAGGCATGTTTCTGGTTCCGTTGCCGTATTTGGATGACCTGCGCGATATCCCTGAAAACTTGCCACACAAGCCCGCACCAGATAAGCTCATCGACGCTGCAGGCGAGATCATTAGTCCTCTTACTATGAAAAAGGGCTTTGATATCACTCGCTACTCCAACCCGCATGTCTTGAACTTCAACCAAGTGTTGGAAGCCCAAGCTCTTTCAAGAGAGGCACCGCCAGCCCCTGCCGATACAACCGTGCCAAAATATCAATCCATCAACACTTTGGCTGGAAATGCTATCGAAACCTTCAACGAAGATATCTCAGAGGCAGTCAAAGCTGTGGACGAACCTGAAGAGGTCGTGGAAGATGATGCTCCGGAAGAGCCTCCGAAAAAACGCCGCGCTGTAAACACTACAAATATCGACACTGACGAGCTTGTGAGGCTCTACAAGAGCGACAAGCTGCATACATTGACTCGGGATGTCCTCCGGAATATTCTGCAGAAGGTCGGCGTAACCCCCACATGGAAAAAAGATACCCTGGTGGTACAACTCTCCGAGTATATCAATGGCCTGACTTCCAATCTGAGTAGTCTGTGATAGACTATTTATTGTTGTAAAACTAGTGAATACGTCAATAGACGCTTACATTTGACTTAGGATCTTTAGCTTCGCACCAAGAGGAAAAAAAAAAGAGATGAACAAAAAACTGCAGCACCTTCTGTTCTCGTATGGTCTCCCACTACAATACTTGGTAAGGCTCTCAGATGGTTCAATAGGACTGATCGGACGGGAAGTCTTGCTTTCATCTGGATATGGCCGCAGCCGAAAGGAAAATCGAAAGCCTGGTGACCCTCACAGGCTGAAGTATGCCTCCTCGAATCAGAAATATCGCAAATTTACCCGTTAAGACCAAGATAATTACAGTCATTCAAGGTCTTTATACCATACTGAAACTAATTCAAGCACATATGCTGCTGCTTTCTTAAGTTTTTGTTATATCCTTGCTGATAGAATGGTGGTGTCGAAACACATCACGAATGCCAGTTTAATGAAAAGAAATCCGTCTATACCAGTAGTACTTGATCGAGACATCCGAATTTACCCCGCTGCACCGAGAAAACACGTGCGCCAGTTTTGTAATTTGCTTTGCATGTAGAATTACCCGATCCGGTATGTCACAACAGCTAGCTAGATTTTGGGGTTCCTATCAAAAATCAACGTCATTATAACTCTACATGAATAAATACAGATACATGATACGCGGTTTCAATACCTGTTACATATATAATATATATTTTAGCGCTCGGACCTGTCTGATGAATGGCAACTGAAAGATTCTCTAAAATTGATCATGCAGGTCGTTATCTCACCCCAACCCATAGACATGCACAAAAAACTATATATTCGGGCCAAAAGAACTGGGTTATCACCAACTCTCAATGAAATCTGCTACTGGCTCCACCAACAACTCTGCTTCTGACAACGCTGTCAAGCCTCCTCAGTCTAACCTGAAGGTCGTGCCTGGCAACTTCCGCCCTACTGTTGTCTGCAACATCGTCTAGATGAAAGTCCAGACGTATCTTTTGTGCTCACCTAGCAACAAAAGAATGATTACTCCAATAGACCCTCTGGTCTGCTGAGAGCCGATCAGAAAGAAGATCGTGTCGTCCACCAAATGTAGATCTTACCTGTAGACTCTAAGCCCAAGAATTGACTCGAAAATATACGCTTACCGTTTCTATTTTGAGATGGTTAATGCGGATAGCTCCTAATCTTCAGCCCCATCGAGACTACTGCACACGGCTCCTTTCGAATCATATGTGCGAATAGCCCCACAAGATAAGGAGGGCCCAATAGTACTCGTGCTATTAAAAACAAAAGCAACATCAATCAAATAAAAAATTTCAAAAAGAGAGAAGGAACAAAAAAAAACTGCAGCACCTTCTGTTCTCGTATGGTCTCCCACCACAATACTTGGTAAGGCTCTCAGATGGTTCAATAGGACTGATCGGACGGGAAGTCTTGCTTTCATCTGGATATGGCCGCAGCCGACAGGAAAATCGAAAGCCTAAACTCACTAACAGTCTGATGAAAATAGAAAACTCCATAATGCCATAGGCCTGACCTGCGAAACTTGTGACCACACATTCCATGGGCTATAGGAAATTGTTTTACTGCCATAGATCTAACTAGGTATATGTATTTTAAGAGTTAACAGAGGTTCTGGACCATGAGTTAACAACGAAGAATATAGTCAATATGCCTCACGATCGATGGAACAAACCCGATAATCATTACCGCAGTAGATTATATTATCACCCATTTAGTGTATTTCTGCCGAGAGCTGCACTCCATTTTTTGGTGATTTGCTTCATAGGCAATAGTGCTTCTATAGAGAGGTTGAGGAAAGATTAACCTTGATATACACTTCACGTACTTTCAAAATAGATTTATGCACAGAGAATACTTTTTATATCCAGAGATTCGGATCCTTGCTTTCGGCATTTTTCGGCATTTCTCGCTCAACGTTCAGCGGAACCGAAACCCGTACCCATCAAAGTGGTTTGTAATTGAGTATTGAAGGATCGACATTTGTAATGGCAAGGAGCCTTACTGATGATCTCATGGCAAGAACCCCTTATAAATTATGCATATGCAAGGTAGATATAAAGCGTGCATATTGTGGACAATTCCTCACAGCAACCCCAATTGATAGTAACAATCATGTCTACACGCACTTTGATTTACGGAGAAAACCATCAGCTTCATAAGAAAGAAGTTGAAATTGCTGAGCTTGGTCCTCATGATGTTCTGATCACGACTAAGGCTATTGCATTCAATCCTACAGACTACAAGCATCTCGACTATCAGGTGAGTGAGGGCTCTGCACTGGGTACGGATTGTGCCGGTGAGATTATTCGTGTTGGAGCCAACGTTTCCACTGTCAAGGTTGGAGATACGGTTGCTTCCCTTGTTGGCGGTGGTAATTCTAACAAGCCATTGGACGGTGCATTCACAACTGTAGCCACAACCAGCGAATTTGGTGTTATCAAGTTCCCTCATCAGCTGAAAGACGATACAAAGGAGTATATCCCAACTGGTTTACCCACCACGTTCGAGCAGGCTGCGTCCTTGCCTGTTGGCCTGTTCACCGCAGTGCTTGCGTTTGTTGCCTATAATGATACACCTATGGTTAAGGCCAGCAAGAAGGGATATGCACTTGTTTACGGTGCGGTGAGCTCACTGGGCTTCCAGGTGACACAATTGGCGCTATACTTGGGCTACGACGTGATTGCCATTGCGTCTAAGAAGCACGCTGACCTGGTCAAGAGTATTGGTGTGAAGCATCTTGTTGATTACCATGATCATGATTGGCTTGACCAGGTATTCAAGATTGGTGGTGATGAGATCACCTATGCCTATGATACTATTTCTCAGGCGTCGACTGTTCCCAAAGTTCTTCAGGTACTCTCTGATTCGAAACCTGCTAAGCTCAACCTGTCCACCACGGGATCTGACAAGCTGGCCCAGAAGGGTAATGTGGAGATTGACGTGCCTCTGACTTACTTTTTGGGAGTCAATTCCAAGAAATTTGGACCCACAACTATTGAAGCGCCTGCCAAGGTCATTGAGCGTCGCGCGGCGGTCTACAAGACTACTGTTGAGCTCGTGGCCCGGAACCTTGTAAAGGCTTTGCCTATTCATGTGGTGGGAACGGGAATTGATAGTGTTCCCAAGGGCATCGACACCCTGCGTCAAGGTGTTTCAGGCGAGAAGGTTGTCATTCGCGTTTAACTGGCATAACTCGAATAATCACAGAACTAGGGGGTTCGAGATCATATATCAACAGCGACTAACAAATCATGAATTTTTATCAAGTACAAGGGCATGGTTTTCGAGGAATATTGACCCAATTTGGAGATCTGCATATTAATCTGGCAATCTGAGAAACGAAGCACTGAACCAACACCATATTCAAACAAATGCCCTAAACAAGAGAAAATATGAAAAAATATGAAAAAATACGTTTGAAGTAACCCGATAAGTGGAATCAAGCTGATTTCCAGCCATGTTCAGCCACTTGCCCACATGCATCCAGGATCGACCAGCCACCTGCATGCATATGCATGGTCGGTGATACCAGCCACTGATCTATATAACGGCTGGTCTGCAAGCAGTACCCGCCCCTCTTCCCTTTCTTAAGTCACTCTTTTATTTTCAAATGCAGACCTTTGCCATTATTGCCACTCTTGCTGCCGGTGCCGCCGCCGTCTTCAGCAACACCACCGAGGTTGTTGGTACCACCACCGAAATTGTCACTGCCTACACGACCTACTGCCCTTCTCCCACGACCATTGTCGAGGGTTCCAAGACCTACACTGTTACTGAGGCTACTACTCTTACCATCTCGGACTGCCCCTGCACCCGCACTCACACCGTCACCACCCAGTATGTGACGACCTGCAGCCCTGCCGGATCGAGCGTTGCTCCTAGCGTTATCCCTGCCAACAGCACCACCACAAACAGCACTTTGCTTCCTCAGAACGGTGCTATGACCAACGGTCTCTCCGTTGCTGCCCTTTGTGTGGCTGTTGCCGCGCTGATCTAGGCCCCAAGCAGAACCAAACCTTAAAAAATTATGTATTTTCCAGTTTAATAAGATTCATCCAAATAAACAAAGCAGCTTAGACCGGGCATAGTGCCAGGCAAGGACTCTGAGCCTTTTGAAAGAGAGCGTCTACTTTACTAGTGACTTTAGCCAGGTCCTTTTTACAGTGCTTGATCAGCTGTTGAGAGCTGGTAGAGCAGTTGGTAGTGAGTTGGTAGTGAGTATGACAGCAACAAGACGTTACTGAGAGTTGGAAAGATACTCCTGGAGGTAGCTGAGGAACAGCTGGGCAGCCGGACGGTCCCAGGCCCCCAAAACAGCAGAATCGTGGGTGTCCAAAGGAATGCTTTGGGCCTCCACCTCCACAGTTTTGGCAAACTCCGAGATCTCGTCCGAGGCGACTTCAAGGCCGCCGTACACAATGCGAGTGTGTTTAGGCAACGCGCCTGCCCAGAACTGTCGCGTGCCTACCACCGGGTTAACCAGGGGATCATTGAGCTGGTTCACGTTGCAGTAAAGAGAAAACAAGGTAGTGAGCATCGGCGCAGAGACCATGTCGAACTTGTCATAGTCGATGTACGATTGCAACGGAGTAACGCCAGGCGGCCCCGGGGCCAGATCGACATTCGGCGACGACAGTAAAAGAGCAGACGGAGGAGGCACGTTTGCCTTGTGTTTGAGAAACGAGCACAGCGAAAGAGCCAAAGTGGCACCGGCAGAGTCGCCAATGACAATCACGTTGTCGCAGGTGTTGAGAAGCTCCAGATAAACGGCCAGCGTTTCATGGAGCTGAGCAGGGAACTTGGCATAAGGAGTGACGGTATAGTCTACCGCCAAGATGGAAACCCGAGAATCAGTCACCGCCTTGGCAGTGTTGAGAAGCCATTCGATCTGCTTGTCGGAGGTCTTGAGGAAGAAAGCACCGCCATGCAGATACAGAATCACCGGGTCATCTCTGCGGCGGCCCTTGACTTCGGTGACCCATCGGGCGCTTGCTTTCGGGACCGCATACATGCGGTTGAAGTTGGGCAAACCGCGGCGCAATTCCTCGTAGCGCTTGTGGCCCAGGGTGATGCGCAGCGGCTCGGGTTTGGTGATTGCTCTGATCTGAGCCAAAGAGAGCGACTCCCATGCCTGGCGGATGGATCTATTGGTCAATTGGTCTTTAATTGGCCGATGGGAGCTCGGGCTTGTCTGAAACCACCAAATGATCCACCAAAACGGCAGTCGCACAAAGAACCAGGCGATGGCGAGCCACTCAATGGCAGGCAATTGCTTGATTTTCGGCTGCTCGGCAAAGTCAAACGGACTGAGCGCAGGCTCGGAGCCTCGACGGCTCCGGAGACCCGACATGCTGGATGTGGAGCTGCTTCGAAGACGCGTGGGCGTCTCTTTCTGGGGCATGTGCAGAGCAGGTGGGTTGGTGGGTTGTGGAAGGCCACTCCCGGAACGTCCCAGGGCTGAGGGCTGCGTGGTACCCCAGATTCTCCTTGCCCTGGGAATAGAGTGGACTGATTATCCTAGGGCGGAGGGGTGCGCAGACAGCCAAGAGGGGAGTTAAGTAGAGGTATGTAGGGTACTGTTATCATTGCTTGGAACTCGCATATATTTGAATGGTTTACTTATTTAATGAGTATGGGGGCCCTGGAGAAGATGTAAATTCAATTTGAATTTAAGCCCACGATGGCGTGGCTAGCGCTTAAATACCCTCTGCTCAGCAACAAGAGGCAGAGCTAGAGCCGCAGACGCAAGAGGCAGAGTTCGAGCCACAGAGACAAGAAGGGATACAGCAGGCGCAGCTGGAGCAGACACAAGCCGAACAGGTACAAGAAGGGGAGGACATTGATGATCATTCATGGGGGGTCGCGCCCCTTTATATAGACATTTAGTGCCAAGCTGCATGCGCGTGCGTCAGGGCTATTGCATCATCACCTTGTGCGTCAATCGGAGACCACAAAATCAAATACACGAGTACTACTTTTATCAGTCGCCACTACTTACGGGTTATTGAAAATATCCTCTTGCAACAGAGCGTGCAGAGGGCACAGCCAAATTGCTTGGTGGAGTCGTCGCAGAAGCGGGAGCCGGACACACAGCGGCAGATAAACTAAGCGATAGCGGGTGTAGTGGAATAGAGCAAGCCGGCACGGCAAATATATATTGCCGGGAGCCGTGATTGCTACAAGATAAAGTAAAATGAATCAGTAAAAAACTAACCATGGCTTTCGAGGATACTTTGTAGTATCACGAGACATATTAGGGCAGACAGTGCCTCCTGCAAGAGCGGCCGCAAACAGCCCAGCCAAACAGCTCGATGCAGTCCTCGCCCTGCCAGTGATTGGACTGGACTGATGACCTAGGGTGGAGCTGAAGTGCAGGGCGGAGAATTAGGGAGAGAGTAATTGGAACGTTCGCCAGGAGGTTACGCCGAGGTTTATATGGAGCGCGTGATATGATGCTTGGTTAACACCCCTGTTTGCTGAGATGATTTATTTATTTAACGGATATGGGCGGTACTTGAGGAAGATGTAGATTCAATTCAGTAGGAACTTAAGATCAAAGTGACGGCTAGTGGTTAAATACCCTCGGCTCAGCAACAAGAGGCAGAGGTAGAGCCACAGGCACAAGAGGAGCAGCAGGTGCAGCTAGAGCAGGTGCAAGACGAACAGGTACAAGAAGAGGAGCGCATTGATGATGGCCATTCTGGGGGCCCATACTCCGTTTATATAGACATTTAGTGGCAAGCTGCATACTCCTGCATGAGGGCGATTACACCGCCTGTGCGATCCGAGGGCACAAACAGCTCACGCGAATATGTACATCTTTCACAAGGCTCAAGGATACGCAAACTACAAAAATATGGCCTTTAATACTCATTTGAAAAAAAAGTGGCTCAATGGCACCCAAAATACACTCTGGAACGACTGTTTCGTGGCTATTACTTATCGAGCGGTTTGTGCCCCCTCCCTAACCCAGAGCGACTTGTGCCCTCGATATGCATTAGTAGAATACATGCCAAGTAATTAATGTGGCGGGTGGCAAACTTTCCGACAGTTCAAACATTAATGCAGCAAAAGTCAATTTTCTGTATTTTATAGGTGGACACGCCTCTCAGGGACCAAAATACGATATAGATAAGACCCGATCTTCTCGATCGATGACTCAGTTGGTGCCTCGAGGCACAGAGATAAACTAAGCGATAACGGTGCTGTGGAATGGAGCAATCGGCTCCGGCAAAACGAAATTTGCCGGGTGCCGCTGTTGCTTTGAAAATAGTGTCAATGAATCTGGGATAAACGTAACTAAAACTATTGACGATACTTTATAGTATCACTAGGCATGGCTTAGACAAACCGTGCCTGCTGCAAAGCGTCCGTAGACTGCGCAGCCAAATTACTTGGTGCAGCCCTCGCAGGAGCAGGAGCCGGAAGCACAAGAGCACTTTCCAGTCTTAGGGCAGTCGCAGGTGGTAACAGTAGAGCAAGAGCAAGGCATTGTGTTGATTGTGAAGGAGATGGTTATAATTATCTGTACCCAAGCGACCCTTTATATATCTTTTAATTAGGGTGTGGGCATGATGCCGATGCGCATCGTAGAAGGTCTAGGGCTTTCTCGGCTGCGGCGGAGTCCATTGGTTAAACAACAAGTTCGCAACTATTATCCAGGATGGAACACGGCGAGTCTTGCAGACCCACTATGCATACCCAACCCCACGGTGATTCATCTAGTGCGACGCTACCAATGTTTTTGTACACGGCCGCCGACAAACCCCGCGTGGGTTGGGGTATACTCTGGAGATAACCGACTCTGGAGTCTATTGGCCGGTAGCTCTTTCATGTTACAGACTGTTCACACCCTTGCCTTTACATTTTAAACGTCAAACAGGCTACAATTATCTCGATCCGGTTTCCTTTTAGCGAATACAAAGCCAATCCAGCAGGTTGGCCAAATGCGTGACCCTTTTACCGACGTTTTAGATGACCAGAGGGTTCCAACATAAGAGCCTACAAAAATTCAGGAATCAGAACTACTCAATTGCAGTTTATTTCACTGTTTCGTCTTGGAATGACTGGCCACGGACTGGTCCTTGGTTCATCGCCGCACTAACCCTGAGCGACTTGTGCCCCTGGGCTAAACCCTACATACACTCGATAAGTGTCAGGCGACGTTGCTTGCTACTTAGGCATATAACCAAACCTGTGCCTCGGAAAATTCATCGTTCTCAGAATACATGTACAAATAGTATTTTGACAATGCCAAGGATAGTGCTTGCGGCAGCCAGGTAAAGCTGTGCGACGATTACTCACTCGGAGCCTCGAGGCAAGATAAGCCTGCGATAGCGAAGATTGGCCACATTCTCGGGTCTTTACCATGAAATGTTAACGATAGACAATAGATTCCACACATGACTAGACCCCGGTTAAGAGCATCTCGGAATTAATTGCTTTTACGATATTTTTAGCTGTTGCAGTGAGGGGTCCTGAGGATCTACATCAAGAATACTCGATACCTCTTCGAAGTCTAAGAGTTGAGGCAAGGTATGACCATCGGCTCAAATGTATAAATATTGATTAGTTTCTTCGATTCATTGACGGATGCAGCAAGCTTGATCCGACAAAGTTGGGTGCAACCGGTCAAATGCTGAGGTCGAGTGTCCCAGAGCTGGTGATTGAAAGATCCTGGGGTTGAGAGGACATAGAAATTATTGCTGGGTGAATCAGATAGATCAAATTGTGCGCGGTTTACCTGAAAACAAACTACACTTGCAGTGCAGAAGCGAGCGAACATGAAACAACAAGGGCTATCTTGAAAGCCATGATCAGTCGATCAGGTTAGCCGAAAGGACTCTACGATACATTCCACGCCGTATATTCTCAAGGAGCCTTAATATACATGCACTGGAAGTGAATACTGAGAATACAGACTGCCTTACCCTATTTGGAGAACAAATGCCGTATACCTTACACAATACAGCATCTATTTTTAGGCTACGGCCCAATTGAGTCCCCACATTGTGCAGTAAACTCGGGCCGTTCGATGTGAGTCAAGATAAGCGCTCTAAGTGCCAAGACTAGTGATCCACCGATGTAGACGCAGACACCTCGATGCCTTGTTCTAGTAGTTCTTAAAATCGACGGAAAATACAAGAGCCACAGCGTACTGGAAATGAATATCTACCACTTTGGTCCGAATCTTCTGATCATAGCAATCAATAGGAGCCACCACCCATGTTTGAGGATAAAAATAATTTGCTCAAGAGCACGTTATCTAGAGCACGTTCTCGTACGCCAGCCCCATGCGGAACCCCCACGGCCGTGGGGGTGCATCAACAATGCTTACCCAACTTAACAAGAGCTTATTTAGAATTAATTTAGCTGCAAGTCTGGCCTTGGCCATAGCTATGGTGTTGACCAGGATCTCTTTGGTTTAAAGAAGCACTAATAGCAACACAACTGTTCTCAAACATAGGAAGTAGATTTCCCTAGGTAAATTATACTGATCGCGTCGATCGTAGCTAAGAATACTGGACTCTATCCCAATAGAGATCGGCCAAAGATCTCCTGCAGTATGCAATGCATGACACAGAGTAATGACAATATTATATTTTCCCCCGCACCGAATCGTGGGGACAGAGACTTTCTGGCTAGGTATAAAGCTTCGGGAAAATATGAAATTTGTGTTTTCTACTTAAATAACAATATCCGAATATAGAATGCTGCGTTAAGACCCCAAGTCGCTATGCAGTTAGACCCAAACATGACTTCATGCTGGCTGGAAGGTTAGGGATGGGACCCGGAGGTTGGGTTATCGGGAAATGGATTGCATAGTGGGGGACAGTAACAAAGGAGAAATCAAAGGGTGGTTGTTATGATAAACAGGGGTTGCTCAAGTGCAATAAATGTGGCTTCATTAGACCGTTCATACCGGTTTTCATGTGATCGTGGCAACCCATATTCGAGCGGCCGGCGGGATGGGGGAGCTAATTATGTGGCATCGTGCATATGCACCCCATGTCCTGTATGCAATATTGCTACTGCTGGCCCAAGCTCTATATAAACCCACCGTGTACTCATAACTTACCAGTCCAATGTTTTTTCAAATCAAATTCCTGCCTCTTCTCACTCTACTGACTCTCGGAGCAGCTGTATGCCCGAGCCAGGCAATTCCCACGACTGGTGTATTTGCATCTGTCCAAGCAGTGCAGTCCAGTGTGAGTGTGCTTGACACCTTGGTTCAAAGCTGGAACAGCGGTGCTGGTTTGTTGGGAGCTCTCGGCATCCAGAGCTCGTACTACCCTCTGGCATCGGCTGTCGATTCGCTTTCCTCGAAGGTTGCGGGTGTCAGCTCCGTCACTGTTTGCGACGCAGATCTGTATCTGCACTCGCTTGCCAATTTGGTTGCTGATATCACTCATCTGCTGCATAGCCTGAGTGCCAAGGCCGCCGACTTTGCTAGTGTTGGTGCTACCCAGATTGTTGCTGGCGATATCAACTCACTGGGAGCCCCTGCGGCCAAGATCGACTCTTTGATTCTGAAGTTGATCCCGACCGATGTTGACTGCACTGCCATCACTTCTGCTTCTAGTCTTGCATCTGTTTTCGCTAGCGAGTTCTCAGCCGCCGCCAGCAAGTTCAGTACCACTGTGGCTTCTTTCCCTTCGGCCCCAACTGCTTGCAAGTCTAATTAGCACATACACGGGTAGTGATACCGTTATCCCTCCGGTAGACACTAAACCTTACAACAGTTAAATAGTAAGAATTAAGATTTTTTGGAGGGAGCTGTGGGCAGTAGTTCGTAGTGAGCCAGAGTCAATCATACTTGAAGCAGTTATGTATTATGTTTCCTCTGACAGAAATATGCCAAGTATGTGGGAGGTAGGACCGGATGGCTCAAAATAAGGGCGGTTGTAGCATATCTACTAGCTAATTTTAGGGCGTTTGGCAAGCACCATAGCGACGACCTAACCCTGAGCGACTTGTGCCCTCGGGCTAACCCTGCATGCCCTAAACACGTGGCAAAGGCATTGGTTGCTCCTAGAGACGATCAAGAATAATAGCGAGGACGGTTATATTTTAACTGCGAGAATATCGGTGTTTGGAACAGGTAAACGAGGTACGACCGGTGGGCTGATCTTATCGATTACTCACTGTCCTCGAGGCACGATAAGCGGCGATAACGGAGAAAACCGCAACGATTGTGGCCGGCGCAATGGCTAGGAAAAAGAGCTGCATGGAAAAGGATCAATGAAATATATTTAACTGTAGATAATGCCTAGAGACGTAGCGGTGGGGCGTGCTCAAAGGAGCAGGTCCCGCGACAGCAGCGCGCTAGCAAATTTACTTGCCGCAAGAAGCGCAGGAGCAAGATCCAGAAGCGCAGGTGCACTTGCCGGTGCTAGCGCAGTCGCAAGAGGGAGTCGAGGTGGAGGCGGGCATAGTTGAAGGGATTTGTGGGGTGACCAAAACTGGGAACGCGGGGGGTGTTTATATAGTTTTTTGGTGTAGGGTGTGGGCAGACGCAGGTGGGTGCGGCTGAATGGCCGGGGCGACCTTCGATGGTCGGGCTTGGGTCGGTAGGGAGGCAAAAGAAACGGGGGATTTCTCGAAGGGAAAGTTTGTTGTGGCCGGCGCTAATCACCCAAACTTTGCAAAGTCATGAAAGTGCGATTGTACAATTGTATTTTTAAGAGTGGTGGTCCAAGTTTCGAGAACCTTGAAACGCACGGGTTAGGGTGGTGATGACGTAGAGGGATCGATCTAGCCGAGCTGGTGCTGGTTAGGATGTGGTTTTGCGGGTGAGGTCATTAAGGAGGGCGGGGTGGTATAATATGTGATATACTAGGCGACATTATAGGTGATACAATAGGTGATCCCAGGGTTGTGAAAGGGTGATGAAAGGTTTATGGAACTTGCCGGTGACTTCTGCGTTTTAAACGGATGTCGGCTGGAGGTGGTTTACCTATATATAAGAGGTACTTGATCAAGAGACAGCACTCGCACGCTTCTGAAGTACTTGGTCAGTATGCATTGTGTGTGTTGTAGAGGGGACAATAACATTCATTTGAAGTCAGGCAACGATAGACGTGTGGTGGGTACGCACCACGGCAGCACGACTTAAAGGTTTTAGATCACGACTCTATCATCTATGACGTTTATCGTACTATAAGCACCGCTTTGCATGCCAGTAATGAGGTCATGACCATAGCCACTGCTCTCCTACAGCCGTAAAGGACCCAGACGGCACTGGAAAAGACGCACTGGAACAACAGCACGACAGCACTGGAACAACAGACAGCAACAGACGGCACAACAGACAGCAAGAACGGCAGGCTCTGGGCCCAGAACACTAATCCCGCCGGAGGGGAAAGTGTTCTGTCTTGACGCCGTCTTTTGTGACAATGGCGATCTGCAGCGTGTCACCGACCTGGATCTGCCGCTCGGCGGCGCCTGTGAACGCGTCCTTGACCAGCCGCACGGCGGTATCGAGATCCAGCTCGGTGCTTTGCTTTTGTTTGCCGGTGGCGGGGTCGAGCTGGTTCGCGGCGCGGACCTGGTTGTCCAGGAACGGCGTGAGCAGGCTCGAGGCGTGGCCAGCAGCCCGGCTGGCTTCGCGCTCATAAGAGCCGACAGGATCAAAGGAGTAGACCGCGCCGGTGCCGTCTGCGGCAATGCCTACCAGGATGGGGTTGACGTAGTAGGGGAAGAAGCGGCGGCCGTAGAGCACGATCATCATGTTGCGTGCGCAGGAGTTGATGTCGAGCTTGCGGTTGTGGCGGTGGTGGTACCATTTGATGCGGGTGCGGACGTCGTCGACCAGCGCACGGGCGTCGGCACTGAACCCGTTGGCCGACAGCAGCATGCCGTCGCCGAGCGAGAAGATCTGGCTCTCGCAGCGCGAGTCAATCGAGTAGCCGGTGGAGTGGCGGGTGTCTCCGGCCAGAATGGCGAAATCCTTGCCGGCAATGGCTAGAGTGGACCCGCCGCTGCTGTCGCCATAGGGGTTGAAGCGGTGTTGGATCATGACAAAGGGAGGCGTGGGCTGGCGTCTACTAACCAGCGGGGGGCAGCTGGTGAGCTCTCTAGTAAGCCAGGGCCAGTAAGCCAGGGCCAGTAAGCCAGAGGGCCAGTAAGCCAGAGCCAACTAGGCCTGAGCCAACTAGGCCCGAGGGACCAGGAGCCATAAAGTACTATAAGAAAATGGCTCTTTGGGATATAGAGATAAGAGAAGCCCAGCAACCAGTAAACCAGAACAGAAAAAGATAGATTCTATTTTAAACTACACAGGAAGAGAGAAGCTTTCACCATGAACAACCTTTGTATAGTAAACATAAAAGAAGTCCGAGTAAAGCACGGTCTGGATAATGCCTGCGACCACGGAAATCCAGTCGGCAGGATCGCCAGAAAACCACCGGTAGATCCAATTGACCAGGTAGAGCGCGCGGTAGACGCCCAATGCAAATATATAGTGGGTGGTGATTGTTTCAGCCTTGCCGGTACGCTGGACAATAAACAGTTGGGGCAGGATGGCGCCGGCCTCGAGCCAAATACTAAACGACCACAGCAGCTCCAGCACGCTGAATTTTAGATGGAACAACAACGCGGCCACCGACGCTGCTCCCACCAAGTAAGGGATTTTGAACGTATCCAGGTTCGGATTGAGGGTCGCGCGGAACTTAGACTTCATCAAAAAGCAGATATACGCCGACGTGCCCAGGTAAACGAACTTTAGCAGCACGTTGTAGTACGAGTGCCACGGCCGCACCACCAGGTCCAGGTACCGGCACGCGTAAACAACAAGATACACGAACTGGGTCTTGAACGACAGGCCCTCGACCGACCGGCTGCTGAGGATTTTGGCTATCAGCAGATAAATACTCACGCAATGCACCAAGTCGGCGGCGATGCGGAATAAATTGAACATGACGAACAGCTAAGTGTCAGCGTGGCTTGTCAGCTAGTGCTGTCCTGGGCTGGGAGGTCCTGCAGCTTAGGCTCGTGCTGTAGGTCCATAGCAACAGGAAAGTACTAGGATCAGTGCGCCGTAGACGCTTGAGTGGATTAAGTTTAATAAATATTAGCTATAGTGGCTCCGTTTCCGAGGACCTTCGCTTTGGGCCGTTCGCTTGCTGGACAATTCAGCTTTCACGGATGCGGTACCCTCGAGCTCCGCCTTGTCGCGAGCAGCAGCCTGCTCTTCGTAGAGCTGCTCAGTGGCAGCCAATTCGTCGCGTTCGCGCTGGTTGCGGGCGGTCTCGCGAGCTACCCACGCTGCGTACTCGCCCGCAGGGTCCTGGCCGTCTGTATCGTCTATAATACTTTTGGGGGTGTTTTTCGCAATCACGGCGCGTTCAATGCGGTCCAATGTTTCTTGTTTAGCGTCGTGGTGGTCTTTTGGCACTGCAGCTGCTTTCTTGCGCACGAATTTCAGTCGCACGGGCGAGGGGTCTGAGTCTGAGTCTGAGTCTGAGTCTTCCTCGGAGACGGACTCAGACTCGGAACCAGACTCAGCGGAAGACTCTTGAATAGCCTGAGAAGGTTCAGAAACAGATTTCGTTTCTGGTTCTGCAGGCTCGGGTTCAGGTTCAGGTTCAGGTTCAGGTTCAGGTTCAGGTTCTGGCTCGAGTTCACGAGCTGGAAGTCGAGCTGGAAGTCGAGCTGGATCTCGAGCTGGAGATTCACCTAAAGTGGAATTCTCCTGCTCCGAATTCTCCCCCTCCAAAGGCGAATCCGAAGGCGAGTCCTCGGAACCGGAATCCGTCCCTGAAGACCCTCGCGGCCGCCCAGCAAAGTGTCTCCTAGCTGACATGTCGAAGCTGCAGACAGAGTACAACCAGTTCAAGAGCACGCTCCAGGCGGTGTCGGCCAAGATCGGCGAGCTGGAATCCGAGGCCGAGGAACACAAGGCCGTTATCGACACGCTGAAGCCGCTGGACGGCTCCCGCAAGTGCATGCGCATGGTCGGCGGCGTGCTGGTGGACAGCACCGTCCAAGAGGTGATCCCCACGCTGGAGACCACCAAGCAGGGCCTCGACAAGGCCGTCGTTAGCCTCAAAGAGAATCTGGCCAACACCGAGAAGGGCCTTGACGAATGGAAAGTCAAGAACCACGTCAAGGTGGTTGCTGCATAGGCCTAGGTCTAGTAGGTAGGTATAGGAGAGTGGTAGAGTTCTAGTATGTAGAGTAGTCGACTCTTATTTTTTACTTTTCTTTTCAGACTTCTGGGTGGCTGGTTTCTGAGCAGCCTCGGGCTTGGTCTCGGCTTCCACAGGCGGAAGACCCAGGTAGATGACCACAAATACCAGCCAGGCACCAATGACGGTGAACGCACCGGTCAGATACACCCACGAGTTGGTGATGGTCCAGGACCGCGGCCACTCATTGTTGGCATTGTGGCGCACGGTGACAACCTCACGGGCCTCCAAGAAGCTGCCGCCCGGGCGGCGGTAGTCAAAGAGGAACGTAAACATGCCGTACTGGTCAGGCACCTTGAACTCGACGCAGTAGTGGCCCGGCGCCTCCTCGGCCAGGTTCAGGCGATAGTAGGGATCCAGCATGCGGAACTCGAGCTGCAGATCCGTGGCGTCGGCATAAGGAGCCCAGCCCTCGCCGTTCCAGCTCTCGACATCCACGCAGTACTTTACGTCGTTGTTGACCTTGTACAGCGGCACCTTGTCGCCATTGGCCAGCGAGTGCTCGGTGCCCGCAACCCGCAGAGTAGCGGGGGTTTCCTGGAACACCCACTGAGCAATATCAACACCGTAGGAGCTGGCCAGCAGATCCGGAGCACCGATCCAGGCAAACCGGCCGTTGGAGCGGGCCTGGAAGCCAGCAGCAACATAGGCGTTGCCGCCGCTGGCAAACGGCACAACAACGCCATCACCCTCGTCCTGCAAAGCATTGTACGCATAGGCGGTTGCGGGAGCACGGACCAGCGGCAGCGCAAGCTCGTTGCCCTGCAGATAGGCGGCCGCGGCATCGGCGATCACCAGGTCGTCCTTGAAGGGAACGACGGCGTCGAGCGGGAAGCTGGCCCTGCCCAAGTCAATAAACGTATCGTCGGAAACGTTCTTTTGCGCAGCAGCGCTGAACCGGTCCACGAGCTGCGTGCCACGGGCACCCACATGGATGCCTAATTGGCCTGCGGTCTCGCGCAGCGCAGAAGGAGCCGATCCAGGCGACGTCACCGTCAACAGATTGCCGCCGTCGGCAATAAACGATAGCAATCGCTTCGAAGTATACTCGCGGCCCAGGCCCTTGGTGCGGCCAGGCACCACCACCACATTATCAAACACGCGGTCGCCATAAGCAGCCAGGGCCGGAGCCTGCTTGAGCTCGCTCATAGTCACGACATGGCCACGGCCGCGCAGGTCAGCGGCAATCGCCTCGGCGTCCGCAATCGGTTGGTTACCATCGGCAACCACAAGCGTGCGGTCGTTGGCCGGCTTGGCCAAAGCCACCACAAACCACACTGCCAACAATGCGTGTTTGAACATTTGTCAGGTAAGCCTGCCTGCCTGCCATCTATATTGACTCCACACCCACTGGCGTCGACTTTTACCCCCCACGTTACGGCCGAGTTCACCAGTAGTAAATTCCGCACTGCACCGTAATGACTGACGCTGGAAACATCTCCAATAAAGAGTTTGCCGAGATCTGGGCTCAGATGAACCAGGCAGAGGAACAGGCTGCGCAGATGGAGAAGCAATTGGACCGCATTCACGAGAATCTCGACAATCTCCTGGACGCTCTGAGCTCGCAAGAAGCCGCTGCTCAAGAACAGGTCCCCACCGAATCTGCTCCTGCATCGTCGGAGGGAACTAACGGTTCCTCTCACTGAGTGCACCGACTATGTAATTATCATTTACCTGCCCCCTTTTTGACCTCTTCTTTTACAATGCTGCAAATTAGAACAACCACCTAGAATAACAAAAAGCAACTATTTGAGAGTAAACTGCACTTGAGCCTTTTTCGAGCCGCTTTGCAGCAACGGATCCCCGTATGCAATGACTGACGGGATTACATACCTTGCCGCCCTTACCCTCCCCACTATATAGTCGCCAACTCTTGCACCCGATCGCAACCACAATGGGTCAATTAGTCGACGGTGTATGGAAGAACGTTTGGTACGATACCAAATCAACCGGCGGTCGGTTCCAGCGAACCGCATCTCAGTTCCGCAACTGGCTCTCCCAAGACGGCTCTAAGGGCCCCTGCGAGAAGGGCTTCAAGGCCGAGAAGGATCGCTACCACCTCTATGTTTCGTATGCCTGCCCATGGGCCCATCGGGTGCTTGCTATCCGCAAACTGAAGGGCCTCGAGGAATTGCTTCCTGTGTCGGTTGTAAACCCTCTAATGCTCGAGAATGGCTGGACTTTCAGCAAGGACTTCCCAGGCTCCACGGGGGATCCTCTTTATGACCACAAGTTCCTGTACCAGCTCTATACCCAGGCCGACGACAAGTACACCGGCAGAGTGACTGTTCCTGTTTTGTGGGATAAGAAGGAGCAGACAATTGTGAGCAATGAAAGTGCCGAGATCATCCGCATGCTCAACACTGCCTTTGATGATCTGGGAGCGTTGCCTGGCAACTATTACCCCGAAGACCTGCGACCCAAGATTGACGAGGTCAATGACCTTGTTTATGGCAACGTCAACAACGGCGTCTACAAGTGCGGCTTTGCTACCACCCAAGAGGCCTACAATGAGAACGTTGAGCCCTTGTTTGAGACCTTGGACAAGCTGGAGATCATTCTGGAAAACCAGCGGTACCTAACAGGCAACACTCTCACCGAAGCCGATATCCGCTTGTGGACTACGCTGGTGCGCTTTGATCTTGTTTATGTGACCCATTTCAAGTGCGACAGAAAGCGGATTAACGACTATCCCAATCTGGTTGCGTACATGCGCGACATCTACCAGACTGCCGGTCTTGGCGAGAAGGTGAATGTCCCTCATATTCGAAATCATTATTACCGCAGCCATGCCACCATCAATCCCTACGGAATCATTTCTATTGGCCCCATTGTTGACTTTGAAGCCCCCACCGATCGGGCTCGATTTGGCCCTTGAAAAAACGTTGGAAAACAGTCGCCTCAGTTTAACCTCTTTAGCAAATTTATGATTTATATTTAGTATCCTTGGCATTTCTATTTGCTTCTTGGCACCACATGTTCCGGATGGCCGGGGCCCGCCTGAGAATGACGCGTCATGCATGATGCTTCCTGCCTGCACCAAATATCATGCATGTTCCCCACAAATATAACCCTACGGAGCCTGTTACAAAGCTTGTTTACCGCTTTTTTTTGGAATGGGCATTTTTGGCAAACAGTCCCAGAAGGACTTTGACAAGGAAGACGACGCAGATAGGCGCACGGTGAGCACGTTCACGCGCCATGCCCGCCGCAGAGGTTGGTGGATCGGCGGCCTTGCCCTTGCAGCAGTTATTCTGCTTGCAATCTTCCTGCCGCTTGGTCTTACTGTTTTCCGCCATTCCAAGCATGTCAACGCGACAGCATCGACCACAAATGCATCGCCGACTTCTACTGCTGCATCTTCTGGTACCAGCAGCTCGTCGTCCTCTTCCGCTACTGCCAGTCCGACTGATCTTCCTCAAGTTTATAATGGTACCTACTATGACACTCGCAAGTGGCTTGATTTGAAAGACTTTAATACAACCTTCACCGATGAAGTGGTTGGTGATCTGCCCGTGATGGGCCTCTATTCCAATTACAGCGACAATACTCAAGCCAACGACCTTGTGCCTGCTCTGGACGAGAAATGGGAGTATGGTAAAATGCCTATACGCGGCGTCAATCTCGGGGGCTGGCTGGTTTTAGAGCCATTCATCACCCCATCTTTGTTTAATAGTAGCGATATCGTCGACGAATGGACGCTCAGCGAGTCGTTGCGGGATCGCGGCGGAGAAACCCAGTTGCAACAAGTGATGGAGACCCATTACAGCACGTTTGTGACTCGGGAAACCTTCGAGCAGATCCGCAGCGCGGGATTGGACCATGTCCGTATTCCGTTTGGCTACTGGGCCGTTGCTCAGAATGATGGCGACGAATATCTTGGCAATATCAGCTGGAGATACTTACTGCGTGGTATCGAGTATGCGCGTGAAAACGGTCTGCGGGTTAGTTTGGATTTACACGCAGTGCCTGGCTCACAAAATGGATGGGATCACAGTGGTCGCCGAGGTCCTGCGAGATGGCTCAATAGTAGCGATCCGCAAGGCACTCAGTTTGGTGACCAAACGATTCGCATTCATAAACAATTGGCAAAGTTCTTTTCCCAGGACCGCTACAAGAATATTATTACCTTTTACGGGCTGGTGAACGAGCCATTGACTTCTCAATTGGACACGGATACGGTTATTGAGTGGCACCAGGATGCTTATCGTGCTGTTCGCTATGCTGGCTATAACAACAGCATCATCTATGGTGAAGGTCTCATGGGCCCATTTTTCTATCATGATAAGTTCCCTGCCGATAAATATCCTGGCCTAGTGCTGGATCTTCACCAGTATTTGATCTTTGACAAGAAGTTGCTGGCGCTTAGCCATTCGGCCAAGATGGGCATGATCTGCCACGAATGGAAGGGAATGCTGGGCGCCGCTTCTAATGCCAGTTTAGAAGGCTTTGGACCTATTCTGATTGGCGAGTGGTCCCTGGCAGACACCGATTGCGCCAAGAACCTGAATTTCGTAGGTATGGGCACGCGATGGGAAGGCACGTTCCAGGGCGCAGGATTATCGCACGCAGTCTTGACACCTAATTGTGCGGCAGCTCCGAATTGCTCCTGCGACGAGACTCGCGATATGAGCAAGTACTCGCAGCAGTACCGAGCGTTCCTCCGCGACTACTCGCGGGGCCAGATCTCGGCCTATGAGTCGTCTGGCACTTGGGGCTGGATGTACTGGACGTGGAAAACCGAAAGCAATCCTCAATGGTCGTATGTTGACAGCTATGCAAGCGGGCTATTGCCTCAACTGAACACCACTGATACATTCCAGTGTCAAGTGGGCACCGACTATGCGGCTGCTGGACTGCCTGAATCCTATTGATAATAATAATTTTGTAACATTAAGAATATTTAGAGCCACAGGACCGGACAGTATGAACTTTTAGAGTTAACTGGATGACGATCCCCTGCGCACTCTGCATGAACATGGGGATTCCCGTTACCCCATAACTTTGACTCCTGACCCATACCCTATCATGACACATTGAGACACTTTCATGTATAAGCCTACAGGTCTAGACCCCACAGATGGAATGGCAGAATTGGCCCGGTTCCTTCATTTCGAAAACGGCTGCATTTTAGCTTGCAGGGGAAATATATACAGAGGCATATTTCCGCAAATACATACGAGATGTCAGCTTAAAGCAGGAGCACTTGATCTCAGATTACAGATGCCAACGGCGCGCCGGCGGTCAACTACAAAGGATTACCATGCATACTATGGGGCGAAATTACAAACCCCCCTAGCCCATAATCCATAAAGTGGTGCTTGTTGTTTTCGACTCTAGCAACAAACATGGGCCAATTGATTGACGGTGTGTGGAAAAACGTTGCTCTCGATACCAGAGGCGGCCGCTTCCAACATAGTGCTACGCAATTCCGAAACTGGCTTTCTCAAGATGGATCTAAGGGGCCCTCCGGGAAAGGCTTCAAGGCCGAGAAGGATCGCTATCACCTCTATGTTTCCTATGCTTGTCCTTGGGCCCATCGAGTCCTTGCGTTTCGTAGACTCAAGGGCCTCGAGGAATTGCTTCCTGTGTCTGTGGTTAGCCCACTAATGCTCGAAGATGGATGGTCCTTCAACAAGGACTTTCCGGGCACAACTGGCGACCCTCTCTACAACTCCGACTATCTCTATGAGATTTACACTCGGGCCGACCCAAACTATTCGGGTAGAGTGAGTGTTCCCGTATTATGGGATAAGAAGGAACAGACAATTGTGAGCAATGAAAGCGGTGATATCATTCGCATGCTCAACACGGCGTTTGACAACCTCGGGGCCCAGCCTGGCGACTTCTATCCCAAGGAGCTCCAAACCAAGATTGATGCGATCAACGATTTGGTGCTTCCTAACGTCAACAGTGGTGTGTACAAGTGCGGGTTTGCGACGACCCAAGAAGCCTACAACGAGAACATTGTGCCCTTGTTTGAGACTCTGGAAAAGCTCGAGAAAATCCTTGAGAATCAGCGGTATCTGACGGGAAGCACACTCACCGAAGCAGATGTACGGTTGTGGACCACACTTGTTCGGTTTGATCTTGTGTATACGACGCATTTCAAGTGCGACAGAAAACGCATCAGCGACTACCACAATCTCTCCAATTTCATGCGGGATATCTACCAAACAGCCGGTATTGGCAAGACTGTGAATGTCCCGCATATTCGCAACCACTATTTCCGCAGCCATCCCCATGTTAACCCCTCGGGGATAGTATCTATTGGCCCTATTGTGGACTTTTCAGCTCCCCACGACCGCGCCAAGTTTGGTCCTTGAGGACGTGGGATTTAATAGTTCTAGTAGCTCCAGGACATATATGACGAAACACCACAAGATGGTTTCTACGAAGTATTTTGAAATAAAGAATCTACAAATATAAATGATTAGAGTAAGGGAGCGCATTCATGGAGGCGGTGGGCCCTGAACTTGCTTTTCCATGAAACTGTTGGCCATGTGCACGAATTCGCGGGAAACCAGACTCACGTAGTCTGGATTCTTGTTATTTCTCGTTGCAACTGCGTTTATGGTTTTGTTTCTTCGCGCAAACTGAACCGCCGCGGTAGCGTCTTTAAATTGGCTCTGAACGAACTCGAAGATAGTTCCTGCGCAAGCATACCAGATTTCTTGCGCTGCAAATAAAACAAGGTTTCCGGTAAGAAGCCCATCAAATCGGTCAGGAACGTCCGGACCATTATGCTCTTCAGCTAGCTGAATGAACTCGTCGGCGGTTACTCGGTTTCTTTCCGCATTTTCGGCAAGGACATCCGCTGTGATGGGTCCTTGCTCACTCGCAGCTTCATGTATGATTTTGCCGGCTGCTGGGCTATTGATATCCATAAACGAGATCCGGTTGCAGTAAGTCTCAACTGCATTCTCAACTTGTTGTTTTGTTTTGCGATCTTTCATCACTAGAGCCAGACCCAGCATATGCATGTGAATGACCCAGTCAAAACAACCTGTGTCGGAGATTTTTCCATTATTGTCCATAAGGAGTTCTGCAGCATTGGGGCCATTTAGAAGACGCACTTTTAGGCGCTGCAGTACCTTTTCAGCTTCTCGGTCGATGATATCATCTACCGAAAGTGAGGATGTAGGTCGAGGTTTTGAAGCGGTAATTTTCTGGGCTGGATTGTTACTATTATTAGAGCCAGGTTTCTTGGCCATTTCTTGGAGGGCCTATTCAGTGGAGCGGGACCGAGGACTCGATTACCAAGGTTCGTATGCAGTGTTTACATAGGATAGGGTAGGGCGTTGATATGGTGAGGATCAAGGGCTAAAAGTACCAATAGATAAAAGATATTAGGTGATTCAGGATGTTTCTGGATTATATTTTGTGAATTGAGATACTATGGTTGGGTAGAGACTTTTCTTGCAAACACTGGTCCCCCATGTCAGAGATTGAGGGTATGCTCTGTCCGTAGGTTCTTGTTCAAGTTGTGAGAAGAAACGACATTTCCTGCCCACGAGGACCATGTTACAGTAGTACGGAATGTATACATGGGATAACGCCAGTCTACAAAGCCGGTCTACCGGGTTTGAAGTAAAATGTAGCAACATAGAGAATCCGCGACCATGCGTGCATATTTCGGGCCATAGAAAGGTTTCATAGTATTTTTGGGTGATGGTATTGCATGTATGAGGATTGAATATGTGATAGAGTATTGATAATGTCGTGGTTTAATGGATTAAAATAGGAGACAAATATCAAGGGAAGTGTCCCAGTACCCCACAGATTAGGTTATTGAGACGATTCCTTGGTAACTAGCTGTGAGCTCTAAATGTGAGCATACACGTAGCCAAATGTGCTTTAATTTTCCCATAAAATTACTTTTATTTGCTTCTTTGGGCGATCTGGAAATTAGTGCGCTGGCCAATGAACCATATGCAGGTGTCTCGGACATCAAGCTGGGAGGCTGGGTTGGCTTTGAACAATATTGCAGGCAATCGCGTGCAGACACCAAGTGAGATTATTGTTAATTAAAACCTACCTATTAAAGTCTCCGAGCCCGTTACTTTTTCAAGGGATAATATATTTTTCGCTGCAGGCGCAGGCGCCGCTCGAGTTTTTCGACGCGTTGAGGTGCAACGGGCATAGCCCCCGCAATGCTAGTGCGGGCCGCCGGGGATGCTGTTGAATAATTAAAGTTTCTAAAGTAAGCGTATTTTAACTCCCTAGCGGCGCGAATACGCTGCGGTTTGGGACGCTGTGGAGCGGTTTTTTTAACACGCGACTTTGGCTGCAGGTGGACAATTTTTGTGCATGAAGCCTGCAGAGATGCGTCATCTGGAATCTGCGGGCCAATCGCTAAGGAAACGCGTGGGCCGCAGCCGCGTATAAAAATTAAGTTAAATTAGAGATAGGGGCTATCGAGGCACAGTTCACTCTTAGTTTTGGTTTAGATTTTATAATTTTAATGGTTTAGAGGCGACCGCACCCTAGACTGTGATTGTTTATTTTCTCGCGATATTTCAGGTTACCCCTGAAACCGAAACCCTGCATGCTCGAACTGCGGACTATGAAATCACATCCACAAGCACCACCACCCAGCACCCCCACCTTACATCACCACCACCAAATCCGCCGTCGGAGAAAACTTGTTGAGATGAATGTTTTGTCGCCTCCTTTATCGCCGGTGCCAATGACGAACCGAAAACGGCTGTCGGGCCTGAATCTGCAGTTTGGCATGGACTATTCCACGCCGTTGTCGTCGCCTCAAACAGATTCTGGCGAATGGTCGACGCCCATCGAGCAGCGGGCACAGGCCCTGGCGGAGGTGCGGAGACTGCAGGAGCAGTTCCGGGAGCTTGCGCGGTCACAGAATGCCAGTTTGTTGGCGAAACCGAGCCCGTCGCCGGCGGCTTTTGACGAGGCTGCGAGCGACCAATACAGCGATCCCGAGGCGTCTGTGGGTACCAGTGCGTTTGAGGATAGCGTTGATGAAATTGACGTTAGCGGTAGCCACCGCGATAGTATTTTGATGGTCCAAGCCGAGGATCTGCAGCGGGTGGTACGGGCTGCCCGGCGGGCTAGCGGCGGACCGCCGGTTCCTGAAACCATTGGCGAAGCTACCAAACAAGTGGCGGTGGCATTAAAAGCACTGCTGGCGGTGCTTCTGATCCATGGAGCCAAGGGCGAGCGAGCTATTCGCCTGGCCGTCAGTATGGCCATTGCTCTGGTCTTGGCCTTGGTCTTGAGATAATGCCCGGCGGCCATGTGACCTTGCCCCCACATACCCAAGCAAAAACAACCCCCACCACACCCAAGTGCTCACTTTGATCTGTGGCTTGATTGCTTCTGGCACGGCTTTCAGCGTATGTCTAATTTAACTTTGTCACATAACTTGCCAAGGGAATACACGGCCCTTTTGGCACTCACCTACTGGACTTTTATTTTTGCACTCTTGTGATCATAATCATATAGGAACCTTCATTCTTATTTTCTGGTTACTCTTCTTGTTGCTTATTTGACTGCCTTATTTATTGCTTTATTTGCCATTTACTCGATAACTTTTGGGTGTTTTCATCGATTGTGAACGCTGGAGCCGCGCAAAGCGACGGTGCGTCGTAGACGGTCTCCAACCTCACGGTGTACGGGCGCGCAGCGGTGTGGCGGACAGGTTCCTCGACATGCCTGGGCCAGGCTGACAATGAGTCGCTCGAGGTGCCCCTAGATAGACACCCACTCTCGATTGCACTTGTTAATGATACAGATGCGCTGGTTTTCCAAGTACGGATCCAGATTGCTCGCTGGATATGCACACGAAATAATGACGGGAGCAGTTGGGCGGCTCAAGACTAAGCAGAAGTTTTCTATTCTAATCTCTATATCGCGAGGGAGGCATAGAGCCTCGCTGTCAAGCAGCGTGCTTCCGTTACTCCTTCTTCTCATTGGGAGCCTCTTGGTTGTAGAACGGATAGTCAATGTAACCAACCGGGCCGGGCGTGTAAAAGGTATCGCGGTCGTACTTGTTCAGCGACTCGTTCTTCTCAAGCCGATCGGGCAAGTCGGGATTGGCAAGGAAGTACCGGCCAAATGCAGCCAGAGTTTTGTCGTCTTCCGCAAAGGCCTTCTTATACTGGTCCAACATAGTTCCGGCACGAATGATGGTACCCTCCCAGATGTTACGGACAAAGCCATTCAGGTCTTTGCACTTTCTGTTGTCATACTGGTCGCTCTCACCCCAGCCAAAGACAAGGCGCGGCTCAACAATATGAATGTAGGCCAAGGCCCGGCCAGCGTCGGCACGGGCTTGCAGCTCCGACACCACATAAGCAAACTGGGGCACAGGAGAAGAGCCGGTAATCTTGGGGTCCATGCCGCCATACTCACTCCAAGGAGAAAAGCGAATTCCTACATTCTGAGCGCCAACGGCATCGGTAACAGCGTCGACAATCTCCAGAAGGAACCGAGCACGGTTCTCAATGGAGCCGCCATACTCATCGGTACGATGGTTGGTGTTGGCATGCAGGAACTGGTCAGGCAGATAGCCATTGGCCGAATGGATTTCAACACCGTCGGCGCCAGCTTTGATAGCATTCTTGGCAGCGTCAACGTAGTTCTGAACAGTCTGTTTGATCTCGGGGATGGTCAAAGCATGGACCTTGCGGCCCTCGTACTCGCAGTCACTGGCAGAAACAAGGCGCAAATCGGCGTCGACACCCTCGGGGACAGCCTGCCATCCAAGATGCCAGAGCTGAAGGAACACCACACTTTTATTCTTGTGGATGCCGTCAAAGATCGTGGTCCACTTCTCGACCTGCTCCTCAGACCAGACACCGGGGGCATTGGCAGCACCGGCAGCAGCGGGGCTGATGAAAGTGGCCTCTGTGATGATCAGAGTGCCAGGGCGAGACGAGCGCTGAGAGTAGTACTCCGGAGTCCACTCACCAGGAACATGATCAGGGGCACGCAGGCGAGTAAGCGGCGCCATAACAATCTTGTGTTGCAGCTGATGGTTTCCAACTTTGATGGGAGAGAAGGCAGACATTGTACTATGTCGTTCAAGGCTATATTCTGCGATTTATATAGCCAGTGATTTGAAATACACCCAAACCCTCCTACATTGCTTTGAAATTAGCGCGATGTTCCGAGAGCAATGTCCCCGATGTGTATCTATTCCTAGGGGAGCGACACAAGAACTTCTGTCTAGAAAGAGCAAATGAAAATACATTCGGAGCAAATAGATGTCTTTGTTCATTCTATTGAGCTTGTCGGTACGGCTTTGGAGGGCGAATAATGCGTGTAGATAGGTGTTGAAGCATGCATGATGCCCTTACCTTATGATGACACCTTGAGACATTTTGTCCACTTCGCACCAAGGCAGATGATCCGGTATTTAAAGGGGTCTTGATTCTTTTTGGGGCTCTAAACACCTCGGCTTGAGAAAGAATTCAAAAGATAATTTATACTTTTTTTAAGACGCCTAGCACTATTTGTGGTTCTCAAACAAAGCAAGAACAAGTACTAGGCATGCAGATGACTCAGCTTGAGCCGGTTTACCGGTTGCATGCTTTATAATGCCCTTACCCTATGATGACACTTTTAGACATGTTGCCCACTTCGCACCAAGGCAGATGATCTGTTGTTTAAAAGGGGTCTAAATTCTTTTTGAGGCTCTAAACACCTCGGCTTGAGAAAGAAGTCAAAAGATAATTTATGCGCACACTTGTTAAGTCGCCTAGCACTGTTTGTGGTTCTCAAACAAAGCAAGAACGTACTAGACAGTGGATGCAGATGATCCAATTACTCAGCATGAGCCGGCTTACCGGCTGTCCATTACACACGATTTCATGCAGGGTAAGAAATTACGAATACCCTAACCCAAATGTCATAAAAGAGCTTTGCCGAGCTTAAACATGGCATATTCAATATAGGCCAGTTAGTTGAGGGTGTCTGGAAAAACGCTGCTCTCATCGACACAAAAGGAGGAAAGTTTCAGCAAAGTGCTACTCAATTCCGAAACTGGCTTTCTAAGGATGGTTCTAAAGGATCTACGGAGAAAGGATTCAAGGCTGAGAAGGGCCGGTACCACCTCTATGTTTCTTTTGCCTGTCCATGGGCCCATCGAGTCCTTGCGTTCCGTAAACTAAAGGGTCTCGAGGAGCTTCTCCCTATCTCGGTTGTCAGCCCGTTGATGCTCGAAAATGGATGGACCTTTAACAAGGACTTCCCCGGCACGACCGGCGATCCTCTCTACAATTCCAACTTCCTCTACGACATTTATACTCGGGCCGATCCGACCTATTCGGGTAGAGTTAGTGTGCCTGTTTTGTGGGATAAAAAGGAGCAAACTATTGTGAGCAATGAAAGCGGTGATATCATTCGCATGCTCAACACGGCGTTTGATGACCTTGGAGCAAAGCCTGGCAATTACTACCCCGAGGCATTGCGCAGCAAGATTGACGAGATCAACGATCTGGTGCTTCCCAACGTCAACAGTGGTGTGTACAAGTGCGGCTTTGCAACTACTCAGGCTGCTTACGATGAGAATATTGTGCCTCTTTTTGAGACCCTGGAAAAGCTTGAGAAAATTCTTGGCAATCACCGCTACCTGACTGGCAATACTCTTACTGAGGCAGATATCCGCTTGTGGACCACACTTGTTCGGTTTGATCTTGTTTATGTGACGCATTTCCTATGCGACAGAAAGCGTATTAGCGACTACCACAATCTGTCCAACTTCATGCGGGATATCTACCAGACTGCTGGCATTGGTGAGACCGTGCACGTGTCTCATATTCGCAACCATTACTTCCGAAGCCATCCGAACGTGAATCCCACGGGCATTGTGTCTATTGGTCCTATTGTTGACTTTTCGGCTCCCCATGACCGTGCCCGCTTTGGATCCTAAGTATACTTACTTTACCTTTTAGCAGCACCCTTTGTAGCGAACGTTGCGATCTGGTTCCTTTCTAAAGGGGTCTTTTTTGACCTTTTGCACTTTCGTGGTCATGATCATATAAGAATATTTATCTTGTTGATCTTTCCTTAGTTATGCTATTTAGTTTAGTTTGATCTATTTTGTTGCGCGTTTGTTTTGTTTCTTCTGCGTGTTCAGTAGACGACGGTCTGCAACACCGAGGGTACGGGCGCTCAGCTGTGCGGCTATGTCAGGCCCCGACCGCGCTGGGGCTGGGCCAAGCTGACAATGAGTGCGTCGCTCAAGGTGGTCCTAAAGAGACACCCACGCTCGATTGCACTTGTGAATGATACAGATGCGTTGGTTTTCCGAAGCACGGATCCCGATGGCCCGCTGGATATGCGCACGAAATGCGTGATGAATTTCGCAAAAACAAGCGAGCTGGATTTATCGGGCTTCATCCCTTTGGTGGATTGTTTTGGCTGTTTGGGTCTTATCAATATCGGCAACGACGTCTTTCTCTGTACCATCACCAGTCGGTCTAAAGCGGCCCGTCCGACTCCCGGCCGGGCTGTTTGGCGGATCCATGGCGTGGAGTTTCATTGTTTGACCAAACCAAACTGGGATTTCATGGAGGGCGGCCAGTATGTTGCTGCCAACAGCGGCAACGGCACCAACAGTACGAGTAGCCAAGCTGCTGCCGATGCAAATGCTGAGCATCCCTGTGCGGGAATCCGCAAGCTGCTGATCAATGGCAGCTTCTACTACTCTACGGACTTTGATCTCACGGCAGTGCTGCAGAACCATGGAAGCACCCGTAATTTTACGCTGCCGCTGGACGAGAGTTTCATGTGGAATATGTACATGATGTCTGAATTGACGAAATTCCGCAGCCGTTTGCCCTCCGAGGAACAAGAAGCGGTAGACAACGGCGGCTTTTTGACCTGCGTGATCCGCGGCTTTGCATCCACCGTTGCTGTGCACCTGGACTCGCAGGCGGGCCTGCTTTCGGTTATTTCTCGCCAGTCGTGGCGAAGAGCAGGTACGCGGTTCAATTCAAGAGGTATCGACGACGACGGCAACGTCGCGAACTTTGTTGAGACAGAGACGGTGCTGTGGCTGGAAAACAAGCAGCAGTTTGGCTATGTCCAGCTCAGAGGTTCGGTGCCGGTGTTTTGGGAGCAGGATGTAAACCTTCTGGGTGGAAAAATCACCATCACGCGGTCCTTTGAGGCCACGCAGCCCGCCTTTAACCGCCACTTTGAAGGGCTTATGGAACGGTTTGGTGCGGTCCATTGTGTTGATTTGCTGGCCAACAAAACCGGCGAACGTGATCTTAGCCAGGCTTATCGGGCTCATATGCGAGCAGAGGGCCCCGAGTTCACGAATTCGGTGCGGTATACGCACTTTGATTTCCACAAGGAAGTGGCTACCAGTGCCGGCTACGGAGCGGCTTCCAAAGTCGTAGAGCGCGTTCAGGACTCGATGCTTGAGTTTGGCTTCTACTCGTACAATCCCTGCACGTCGCAAACAGAGACCGAGCAAATTGGCGTTTTCCGCACAAATTGTTTGGACTGCCTAGACCGCACAAACCTCGTCCAACAGCTCATTTCCAAAGACGCTTTGGACCTGTTTCTGGACTACTACAACATTTATCCTTCTGACGAGCTCTGGAATAAACACTCGATTCTGTGGGCAGACAACGCCGACCAGCTGTCGCAGATCTACGCCGGCACCAATGCGTTGAAATCAAGCTACACGCGGTCGGGCAAAATGAACCTAGCAGGTGCGCTTGCCGACGTCACTAAAAGCGTCAGCCGGCTTTATGTGAATAACTTTGTCGACAAGCAGCGCCAATCCAATATCGAGCTGCTGCTGGGCCGCGCCGAGGGCCAGATCCAGATCACCATCTCCGACCCCATCAACGACTATGTGCAGGCGGAGCTTAAAAAGCGGCTGAGCGAGTACTCTTCCGCGCACAAAATCCAGATATTCAGCGGCACCTTCAACGTCAACGGCAAGACGCCCACGGCAGCCGACTTGACGGCGTGGCTGTTCCCCAAGGAAATGACCCAGTTCCCCGATCTTTATATGCTGGGGTTCCAGGAACTGGTGGAGCTGACGGCTGGCCAGATTCTCAACGCCGACTCGAGCCGCCGCACGTTCTGGGAAGAGCTCGTGGGCCAGACCCTCAACCGCCGCGAGCACTATGTGCTGCTGCGGTCGGGCCAGCTGGTGGGCACGGCGGTGATGCTTTTCGTGAAACGCTCTGAAATGAACCGCATCAAGCAGGTCGAGGGCACGTCGAAAAAGACCGCCTTTGGCGGCATGACCGGCAACAAGGGCGGCGTGGCCGTGTCGTTTATGTACGCAAACACGTCCATGTGTTTTATCAACTCGCATCTGGCGGCTGGCTCCAGCAATGTGGAGGAACGCCATCACGATTACAAGCTGCTGGCGTCGGGTCTACGGTTTGCGCGTGGCCGCCGCCCCAAAGACCACGATACGGTTATTTGGCTAGGCGACTTTAACTACCGCGTCGACTTGCCAAACGAAACGGTACGCACTATGATGGAGCACAACTCCACCACAGACACCATCGAGCGCCTGCTCGAACGTGACCAGCTCATCTCGCAGATGGTCAAGGGCGAAACATTCCCCTACTACCACGAGATGCAGATCCGATTCATGCCGACATACAAGTTCGATCCGGGCACCGCGATTTACGATACTTCTGAAAAGGCCCGCGTGCCGTCGTGGACCGACCGCATTCTTAGTCGCGGCACAAATGTCAAACCCATTGCCTACAACTCGGTGCCGTCTATTCGCTTCAGCGACCACCGGCCTGTCTATGCCATCTACGACGTCACAGTCACGATTGTGGATGAAGCCAAGCGCGAGTCGCTGTTCCAGGAACTCTATGAGCGCCGCAGACACCAGGTCGGCGACGCGTCGTTCCTCGTAAACGATACAGAACTGCCGCCGGCAACCCTGACCGCATTGGGTCTGCCGCATCCCTCCACGGACTCTGCGAAATGGTGGGCCGGCGAGGGTCTGGCGTCCAAGGTCGGCGTGCAGCCGCCCAAACCAGCCATGGCGCTGAACCCGGAAAAAGTAAGCCCGTTTTCAGTCGCAGGCTCGCGCCAGCCTGATTTCGTTGACCTCGCCAGCATCTCCAACCAACCAAACTCGGAAACTGCCAGTATCCGCAGCGGCCGCGCCAACTCGGTGCTGCGCAAACCCGTATCAAGCAGCACCACCAGCCAAGAGAGTCTGCTGGACGCTCCTGCACCAGACGTGCCGGGCTACAAGTCTCTGATTTAGCATTAGTTTATGCCATAGCGCAACCAGATATTTATGCCCACACCACGAGCGGCCGGCTCAGTACCCGGCTTATGGATCTTCTAGACTATATTTAAACATTGGTGCTTTCCCTCCAAAACCAGGGAGTGTTTGCGGGGGGTTCCCCCGCACTCCCGAGCCGCCTAACGGCGGAGGAGTTTCGGCGGATGTGTAGGAATGCGGTGGCTGCGGTGATCGCAATATGGTCTAAAGATAAGAGGAGACGGTACCAGCTGGCCCTGAGGGCCCTCGGAGCGTCCGAAGGAGCAAGCTATCTAAACGAGCGCGTCAGCTTGGGGTGGCTTGCAGGATGGGCCCGCCTTGATGGGCTATGTGCAGTGAGCCCTAGTTAGTAGTCGTTATGCGTAGTATGCCGTCGGAACAGGAGGAACTGGAGGGCCAGATGGCAAGGACCCAAGCAACCTACTAGGTTAGAGCGGCCGCCCGGGTCGGTTTCTGTTTAACGTCGGAAACCGGGAAATCGACGAGCCACGATGGGCAGCGGTTTTCACTTAACGTCGGAAAACCGTCAAACGAGACGGGCGGAATGGCCAGGACCCAGACAGCCATCTCTGTTGGAGTGGCCGCCCAGATTGGTTTCTATTTAATGTCGGAAACACGGGAACTCGACAAGGGACGGGAACGAGGCCGGTTTCTATTTAACGTCGGGAACCGGGAAAGTGACGGGCCACAATGGGCAGAGGTTTTCACTTAACGTCGGAAAACCGTCAAACGAGACGGGCGGAATGGCCAGGACCTAGACAGCCATCTCTGTTGGAGTGGCCGCCAGGTTGGTTTCTATTTAACGTCGGAAACACGGGAACTCGACGAGGGACGGGGACGGTAACAGGGCCGGTTTCTGTTTAACGTCGAAATCCGGGGAACTGGAACGGGCTGTGTAGTGAGCCAATGATGTTTTGCCAGGAGGGTTCAAGATTGTTGCGGTCGCGTTCAGTGCACGATGGGCATGCAGGGGTTCCTCGGTGGGCTATGTGTAGTGAGCCTCAGGATGATGAAATTCAGAGGGATTCCGGGGAACTTATATACACATTTCTTGCCTAACCTTATGGCCTCGGAATTATGTGCTTCTCATGGTTTTGGGGAGCATTTTGGCCCATTTCGGTTAGCAGAGTAACGGGGTGCATGCGATTATGGTTTTGTGCAGGTCGGAATTATGGGAGTCTACGGAGGCGCCCACATGGTTCAACCGAAGAGAGAGACAAAATAGTGAAACAATTGACATTATTCGAGTAATGTTGCTCTTAATTTACTATAAACACGCTTTAGAAAATTGTTCAGTTGACTGGACCCGGCTGCTACGCACTAGGACTTTGGGCTGCTTGTCAGATCCATAGATAGAGCTATCCCTATATCACCCACCATTCTCCATAGGAAATGTATCGAGAACGCTCTTGAGTTTCGCAGGCTAAGCGACCTGCCTAGAGCTGCAAATCTTCAGGCCGAGAGCGACAAGTTCGCGGAGTTTCAAATTAGTGACACGAAGCAGCCCCCAAATATTATGCGGGACCTCACGCAAGTCTTGCCAGCAGTGAAGCTAAGTGCGGTCATGATTTGTGTTTTTAGCTTGACAAGCTAGAGCCCGACAAAGCACGCTAGTCTTTTGGGAGCTGCTGCGAAAATAGCCTACAGGTAGGGCACATAGCCCATTAGCGAAGCGCACTATCCGGTATTAGATGAAGTAAATTCGAATTGAATCGGACTGGTTTCCTCAACAAGAGAACCAACTGGACGTTGCCGTTGTTCGGCTAGAACAGACCAGGCAGGGTAAGGAGAGTCGAGCTGCACGGCTGCCTCGGTTGGTTGGGCCCGTTTATTTCGGACTCAATTTCGAGCAGGCCTAATATTTCGACTATATTCGTTCTGGCCATAGGATATATAGTTGAATTGAGTGCTCAGAATCGGTACACGCTGTCGAGGTTCATATGCGTTGACACCAGGCTGCATGCGTGCTGCATATAGTACATTCTGCAGCGCTGGGCATATCACCCTACCTTTAGCGAGCCAAAGGGAGATCTTCCGCAAGAATGTAAATAGTATTGTTCGCTGCACCGCCTTTAGGCGGCCCAGGGAGTGCGGGGGAATCCCCCGCAAACATCCAACTGTGTAGTAGAAACAGTGATTTCGGCGAGGAGCTCTGCGTAGTGATACCAGCCTGTGCTGGTGCTATGTCTATGTTATTACAAGAGGCGTTCTATACAAGAAGGCTGCGGAGATCGGCGAGCTCGTCGGCGATCTGTTCGAGGCTTTTGTCGGTCTTGGGCGAGATGCGCGTGTAGAGGTACTTGCGGTGGTTCGAGAGGTGGTCAATAACGCCAACCAGGCCCTCTGTGTCGAGCTGCGGGGGCTGCGGGCTGAGGGGCGCGTAGACGCCGAGCGCGGCCAGCAGCAGAGCCAAAAGGACGGTCTCTTCGATGAGGCCAATGGAGATCTCGCCCGTGGGCGACGTCCACTGGTCCTGGCAGCAGCGAACCTGGGCCCTGAAGCAGTCCACAAACAGGGCCGTGTCTGTTGCGACGCGGGCTCCGAGCGCCTGCAGCAGCCCCAGGGCGATGGGCAGCAGGCCGCGGCGCCAGACGGCGTGCAGCTTGGCCGAGACGTGCACGCCGCCCTTGCGGATGGCGCGCGAGAGCGGGGCCTCGGTGAGCACCGTGAGCAGGCCGCTGCCCGACAGCTCGTCGGCCATGCCCGGCACGGCCAGCCATGCGTTCATCATCAGCAGCGCCAGCTCGCCGGTCTCGGGCTCATCCTTGTCCACGTCCAGCGCATACGAGTAGAGCCGGATGGTGGAGGTCTGCACGCCCGAGTCGTGAACCTGCAGCACGAGCTGCGGCGCCACGGACGGCAGGTTTGTGCCGAGCGCGGCCAGCGCCTGCCGCAGAATCAGCACCACTTCGCTGATGTACTCTGCGACCGGCGAGCCGGCCAGAGCCAGGGCGTTGAGCTCGCGCGCGTCGCGCACGGCCACGCTGCTCAGCACGTCCAGCAGCGGCTCGAGATCGGTCTCGCCGACGCCGGGCAGCGCCAGCTCGAAGTTCAGGATGCGCAGCAGATAGCGGAACGACGCCGGCACGAGAATGGCGCCGCCCTGCGGGCCCACGTCGGTCAGCAGCCGCAGCGCCGCGTTGACAATGGCCGGATCGAACTTGAGCTGTTTCTGCAGCGTGTGCAGAATGTAGAATGCCAAGTCGACGCGCAGCTTGCCTGCCGTCGCAAAGAACGGCGTAGGCGCGTCGTGGGCAGGCGCGTCCAGCGCAATCTGTGCGACCGCCGCCAGGTTTTTGTGGGGCGAGCCGGGCTGCGCCGCCAAAGCCAGCACCCACGCGCGCCAGTAGCGGATGAGTTGCGTCTGCGCGTCCAGCAGCGACAGGCCGACATTGGCCTGCTCCAGCAGCGGCTGGGCAGCGGCCCAGCTGGCCAGCCGGGCACGCTCCAGCGCAGCTATGGGGTACACAAACGACCGGCCGTAGCCGCCCGAGAGCGCGACATGGCCCTTGCCGCTGGCAAATGGCGCCAGGGGGTCGGCCGCCAGGCGCACCGTGTTGGGCGCCACAGGCACGCGCTTCCAGCCCACAAACTGCTGGTGCACGCTTTCGTGGAGCTCGGCATCGAAGCCGCGCACATTCAGGAACTTGGCGCTGAGCGTGCGCAGCTCGTCGCCGCCCATGCTCTGCACGAACTTGGCCAGCGCGGGCGGCACGTTCTTGTCGCGGAACGAGCGCGCGGTGAGGATCTGCACTGCGCGGGCGACGGCGAGAATCTCAAACGCGTCGGCGGCAGAAGCGCCGCCCTGCACGAGCTCGCCGTCGGCGCCGTCGATCTGCGCTGCAAATGCCCGCACGCGCGCCACCAGCACGCCGCACAGCTTGTCGTCGGAGCTGGCCGGCGGCGCCGCAAGCGCAATGGCCGTCAACACCGCGGCAACCACGCGCGGCGACAGGTCCGCGCTGTCGGCCACGAGGCTCTGCAGCTCCTGCACTAGCGAGCGGCCCAGCTGGCCGTCGCGACGAAGATCCTCGCCGCTGACCAGCAGCACCAGTAGACCCTCCTGCTGCGAGCGGGCTACGGAAACTACAAACGACGAAACCGCCACCAGCAGCTCGTCCAGCGCCAGCCCGCTGGTCACCGTCTCGGTGAGCGCATTCAGCAGCTGCTCCGAGTGGTCGAGCCCCAAATACGCCAACAACGACGGCTGGTCCTGCCCGCCGGCACCAACCAGCGCCTCGAGCGTGTTGAGCACAGGCACCCGCAGCGCAGGATGCCGGCGGTAAATCGTCACCAAGTCGGGCGTCAGCTCATACAGCCGCCGCTCCAAAAGACTATAGGGTCGATCTTTTTCAGACCGCAGCGCCACGAGCCGCGCGCAGAACGTCAACGCGGCAGCACAGCCTTTGGAGGTGCCGGCCGTGCAGCCGGTGGCAAAGACAGCGCCGTCGGCTCCGGCATTGTACACCGCCAAGTCGTCCATATCGGCGCCGTCGGTGATGCTGTCGCTATTGTCGTCGTCGCCGTCGTCGGCAGGCGCAATCGAGACCTTGGCGGCGGCGGCAATGGCGCTGGCCAGCGGCTCAATGGTGCGCGAGCCGCCGGCAAGCAGACGGTTGACGAGATCAGCAACCAGGTCGCCATGGAAATCGTTTTGGGTGTCGAGAACAAGCTCAAACACACTGAGAATGCCCCGCAGAATCGCGCTGCGCTGCGCCTGCCGCTCGTATGCCCAGTAAAGGAAGCTCTCAAACACGTCCAGCAGATGCCGGATCAGCTTTGTGAACACGGGCCGCTGCAGCGGCGTGTCGTTATAGTCGGCGACAAGCGCATGCGTGAGGTTGATGACCTTGAGGGTAAAGTCGTAGCGGGTACTGAAGATCTCCACGGCCCCTACAACCGCGGCCGCGAAACCGCCCTGGCCCTTGTGTTCCAGCAGCCGCGAGCGCGACAGCTGCGACCACACGCGATGGGGCAAAATCGGCAGCAGCGCCGTGAAGAACTCGAGAAGAATGCCGGCCTCGTCGATCAGCGCGAAATCAGCCATAACGGCCTCAAACCGGTTGAAGATCAGCTCGATGATGTCGCCGCGGCCCAGCGGCGCCGAAAGCGCGCCCAGCAGCTGGTCGACGGCCTCGGCGTCTTTGCCGACGCACGCCAACGCGCGCGTGATCAGCTTGACGATCGTCAGCGGCAGCCCTTGCCAGCTGCCAATGTCGGCGTTCTCCAGCACGCGTGCCAGCAGCGACCAGCCATTATACTGGAACGACCACAGCACAAGCGCTCCACGAGCGTCGTCGAGCCCTAACGTCTCGCCCTCGGCGCCGGTGGGCACTACAACAGCGCCCTGGCCGTCGGAAACCCGCGGCGGGAACAGCACGAGCGGACGCAGCGCCTTGGCCTGCGGGCCGTCTATCTCGAGATCGGCAGTGGGCGACCAGTCGATAAAGCAGCGCATCGTCACCAGCAGCTCAAACGCCAGCGGGCCAGCGGCCAGCGCCAGCTCCACAAACGTGGTCAGCGCCACGGGCACCTTGGCCTGCGCGAGCTCCAGCGCGGCGGCCGCGAACTCGTCTTTGAAGAAGTCGGCCGAAAGCGCACCGTACGGCGTCACCACGGTCGCAATCGCACCCGCGAGCTTGTCAGTAACGTGCACGCACGCCAATAGCTCCTGCAGCACGTCGGCAACCGGCTGAGACCGCTGGATGCTTTTGGGAAGCACATCCACAACCTCCAGCAGCTGCGGCACCGCCGAGTTGGCCAACGCGGCCTGCAGCCTGTCGCGCGCGGCCAGATCGAGATTCTCGCCGCCCTTGGCCGGCACCGCCGCCAGCAGCGGGGCCAAGGCCTTGTCGGGCTGCTCGATGTAGCGCAGCGCGACCTGGTGAAGAATCAGCGACCACGAAAGCGCGACGCTCGCCGGGGCGTTCTCCAGCACGCCGTTGATCTCCGCCAACGCCGCTCCGTCTTTGATGTACGAGAAGCTCGTGTTCTGGAGACTAAAATCCTGGTGGACATTCAGGAACTGGAGCGTGGTAAGAATGCCGCGAGCGCGGCCCGTCGGCCCCCAATTGGCGAAATGCTTGGTGGGCTTGACGACCAGTTTCAGCCATTGCAGAATGAGCAGCGACGAGTCGGCAATCACATAAAAGAGAGCGGTAAACACGAGATCCAAAAGCTCGGGCAAAACAGGACGGGTCGTCAAGCTAGGGTTGCCAATCGCCTTGAAAATGCGCGGGAAAAACTGCGCATCCGCAAGCAGCTCCGCAACAACGCGGTCCACGAGCTGCCGCCGCGGGCCGGCGGGCTCGACCTCGAACCGCCGCAGCAGCAGCCCCACGAGCCGCACTGCTGCTCGGTGCTCGGCCACGAGATAGCCCGAGTAGTCGCAGCTGTCTTTCGGGGCCGTGGCTTGTTCTGCAGCCACCACGCGGGCAGCCAGCTTGTCGGGCATGCCGAAATCCGCGGCGAGCTGCTTGGTGGCCGACTCTGTTTTGGCGTCCTTTTTCGCGCTGCCGGTGTCGCTGGCGACGTGTGCGGCCGCCGGCGGCTCGTAGCAATGCAGAAGCTGCGGGATCCGCTCGCTCAGAAACGTGTCCAGAGCAGCGAGGTTGCGCGCACTGGCCCTTGGCGAAACCAGTACTTTGACCGCTGCCTCGTAGTCCATAACGTAAGGACTGTCTTCGTGCTCCCACCTCTTTGATCTGATCTGAGTAATGTTGGTCAAGATCTGTGGAATCAAGACCCTGGAGGCAGCACAAGAAGCGGTGGAACATGGCGCAAATCTAATTGGAATGATCATGGTACCGGGAAGAGACCGTACGGTGGACTTGGATGTTGCCGCAGACATTGTCAAGTACGTGCATTCCGTCACCCGGTCTGTGCCTTTGTCAAATGAAAGTAAAGCCCAAGAAAGCCCGAACGAATGGAGCAAACGAGCTGCCGAGCTCGAAAAAGCAACTGCAATTAAACCCCAGGTCGTAGGCGTGTTCAAGGGCCAATCGCTAGACGATGTTCTTGCTCTGCAGAAGCAGCTGGGCCTCGATATTGTGCAATTCCACGGCAACGAGCCTTTGGAGTGGTGCAAAGAGGTGCCTGTTCCCGTTTTCAAGCGCTTTACACCGGGGAAACCCGGCTTTGAAAACACCCTGGCCCCGAACGCGCATTTCTTGCCGCTGATCGACGGCGAGGTGGGCGGCGACGGCCGTCTCGTGGACTGGAAGGCCTGCAAGTCTCTTGCTGATGATGGCGTCTACCTTTTGGCCGGAGGACTCACTCCAGAAAATGTTCAGGATGCATTGGCCCAGCCGGGTGTTGCCGGCGTCGATGTGAGCGGCGGAGTCGAAACTTCAGGAAAGAAAGATCCTCTAAAGATCAGAGCCTTTCTCCACAATGCAGGGAAATTGCCTTAAAGTATGATGAAGTACTCAAGTGGAGTACTCAAGCTGGCCTTGATGCTCTGGGACCATATCCTTACTATACAACTAATTAGCTCTTGCCATAACACTACATCTTGCCATAACGCTACTAGTACAACTACTATAGCAACCAGTTATGGTTCAACCACTCAGTATCTCTAAAATGACGTAGATCTTCTTGTATCCACATCTGCCAATGCAGTCTGTCACTTTCCCAGGTGCGATGGAGCCGCCAAGACTGGTCGGTGGACCGCAAGAGGTTCTGGCGAAGTTTCTCATCCACCTCGGCAACTCGGCTCATAAACTCTTCCTCTGTTTCATCGTACTGCCGGCGGCTAGAACGAGAATGATTGAACAGATTCAACCAGATAACCACCGCGCCATAAGACTGCTGTGGGGCGTCTATACCCCCAGCACCCCGGGCGTTTAAGGGGGGTGGAAGGTCCTGGAAGAGGGCGGTTGTACCTGGGTCGGTGGTATAATCCTCCTTGTCGGAATCATCCTTCCGAGCCTCCGGAGCTTCCTCGACAGTACCCCGAGCGTGCTGAACGTTCTGAGCCTCAAGAGTCTCATCGACATCCAGGGCCCGAGCTTCCAGAACCTTGAGAGTGTGGCTAGCGTCGTACTCAGGACTCTCTTGAGACTCATCAACTTCCTGAGTCTTTGTGCCAGGATCGGATCTCCAGCGTTTAACGAATGCTGTCGCTGATCTGGCATGCATCGGTTGGTGAAACTTAGCGCGGCCATCTGCCTGTTGCATCTGGGAATTCGGGTGAATTTCCGGTTCACTACTCATTGCGGGCCCTCCAGAGACGCTTCCAGTGGAAATCATAGTATATTTTGCTGCAAGCGCGGTTGGAGTGACGATGAGATGTGAGGTTGGTCCCTCTCCTGCAGCTTTATGCAGGCTCGGAAAGTCATGCAGTATCAGTCAGGTCCGTGCGGGTTTATGCTAAATGGAACAAACTCAAGTTTGTTGAAACATGGAGTAAATCTAAGAGGATATTCCTTAATGTCATATTGAAAGCTATGTAGTCGCAGATGAGAATTTGAAGGTTTGCTTTCTGTGAACAAGGGTGAAGGGAATGTCCTCTGTGAACAAAACACAAAGTATCAAGTACTTGGTTTATGAACTGGCAAGGACACCAGCGTGCAAAAGTTCTTTGACAAGCACTCAGCCTCCATGCACCAAATGGCTCACATATACTGGCGTGCTTGCTCGTCATCGTCTGCCTCGCTTTCCCGGGAATACTTAACCCACATGCGCTCTTGACTGCGAGCAATACAGATATATGACCACACTGCACCGTCGCGAATGATCTCAACCTCCCCTTGAGCATTGGTCCGCTGATGCTTGATAAAGTCCAGCGCGGATTCTTTGTATCCGCGTAGATGACGAAGACCTCGGTGTGTCATTGGAGATTATTGTTTCACTAGGTAACAGGTGGGTGTTGAGGGAAGGTCTGCCAAGATGGGTAATATAAATAGAATCAGAAGTGCACTCCACTTGGGATATGGCCCGATTCATGCCATGGCCAGGCTATGCGACCTCAAACAGGGCGTTTGTGGGATTATGGTAGTGCGCGACTGTGAACTAGATATACGAGGAAATGGCCGAGTACTAAAGAGCGGCAGTGACATATAAGGGAAACGGCCGAGTGCTAAAGAGCGCTACTCTGAACTGTATAGCAGCTACTCTGGGCCCAATGCAGACTGCTGCATACAAAGTGGACCTCCGCGCGGCGGTTAGGGCTGCCTGAACGCTGGACGAATCCGGGCACGAGCTACGCCTCAATTAGACAAACGAGAACCGAGAGACTTCAAAGTACACTCTAGCCTGAAACCACACCAATATATAACTGGCGACCCACCAAAAGTGACCCACATGCACGCGGCCCCGAAAGCGGCCCCGAAAGGCTGCTCAAAGCAGGCCAAGCGCGAGGCAGAGGTCCATCAAAGGTAACTATTTACATTACATCTAGACGGAAGCACCGGAAATGTAGAACCACTTGTCGATGCTGGGGTCGATGGGGGCATCGGCCTTGACAGCAGCGGCAGGCACGTCAGGGGCGGTGGTGAACTTGTTGTTGAGGGTGCTGTTGGCGAGCGAGATCTCGCCGGCATTCACCTTGCCGTCCTCCAGACGCTCCCAGGCCTCGACGCACTCGCGGATGACATCCTCGGCGTACTTCTTGTTCTTGGCCTCGCCGGAGAACGCAAACTGGTTCTCGGGCTTTCCGTCGGGGATCTTGTAGATGCGGAACCACTCGTTGGTGGCGCGCAGCAGACCGGGGAAGTGACGCTCGACATCCTCGATGTCGTTGACCTTGGAGGCATGGGGGTCCTTGACGTCGATGGCGATGATCTTCCAGTCGGTCTCACCCTCGTCCAGAAGAGCCATGACACCGAGCACCTTGACCTGCTTGACCTGGCCGACGTGGCCGACGGCCTCGCCGATCTCGCAGACATCCAGGGGGTCGTTGTCACCAACGGCCTTGGTCTCGGGGTGAGCAACGTTGGGGTCCTCCCAGGTCTGGGGCAAGGCACCGTAGTTGTGGATGTAACCCTTGTGGGGGAAACAGTTGCGGACAAAACGCAGCTTACCCTTCTTGGTGTCCTGGATGATGGGGTTGAACTTCTGCTCCTTGGAGATCTCGAGCTTGGCGTTGGTCCAACGAGGAACCTCAACAATCATGTTGAGGATGGTTTTCTCGGCGTTGGCATACAGAGGGATGTCGTGGAAAGGCGAGACGACCTTTCCGGAGTCATCCTCAAGGTAGACCTTGTAGTCGAGAGTGTTCTTTGCACCGATTTGACGAGTGTGGTAGGACATTGTCAAGTGGGTTTGGAGCATGGCCAGCCTGTTCATTGGGACTGACGTGCGGCGGGCTGACGATTGCGTCATTCTGGAAATTACGCAGCAGGTACTAACACAGCGGGAGGATCCAGTTAAGATTGGCAAATAAGACGGGGCGGCTTGGCTACTGAACAAACGCAAATGCCGCAGGGGAAATAAGACCATTCACTTTCTGAATCGGGTTTGTGGGGGGCTAGAATTGTACAATCGCAGATTTTCCAACTAGTCCTAAGGAGTGTTCCAGGTAGGGACGATAGATTTGGAAAGGCGGGGGAACAATCTGCTGACTCGCCCTCGGCCGATAACCGGTCTCAACAGGTCTCAAGACTGTAACATATAGTACATGATAGCGGTCTCCGCCGTAAGGGGGGCCCGGGGGTGCGGGGGAATCCCCTGCGAATGCCGAGTTCAGTAGTTTTATTTTTTTTTAAATAACTTGCCAAGCTAAAGCTCGCCGGTTTTCCGCATAGAGCAGTACACTGTAGAACGCCCTATAGACCACCGCCTTTGGCGGCCCAGGGGGTGCGGGGGAATCCCCCGCAAAACATCCGCTCTATAGTGCTTTTCTTTTTGTTTAAATACTGCGAACTAAAGCTCGCTGGGTTTCCACCTTCCGGCTGGTTGTTATCACAACCCTTTAACTAGAACTAGTAAATCTAAAACGTAGCCCTAAAACGTAGCTCTAAAAGCTAGCTCTAAAATCTAAACCGGCTCGTGCACCACAACAGTGCAGCTCTAGGCAGAAGGGTTGGTGATCACCAGCGTCAATGCACCCGTAGACGCATCCCAGGACTTGACATGGACGTGCGTCATGTCTGGAATAACAATGTCGGCTCCGGCCTCCTTGACCTGCTGGGCATTATAGGTCGTGGCCATACCAATCACCAACGCACCGGCATCTTTACCTGCCTTGATTCCAGCAGGAGCATCTTCAAACACCAAAAAGTGCTTGAGCAGGTTCAATGCCTTGTGGCCGGCCAGGTACCCCTCAGGGTGAGGCTTTCCCTGCGCGATAAGCTCGCCGGTGATGAACACCTCGGGAATTGCGATCTTCAGGAGCTCGGTGAGCCAGCCGCGGGCCAACACATCGGTACCAGAAGTGACAATACCCCAGCGATCAGCAGGCAGCTTGGCCAGCAGCTCAACGGCGCCAGGCACAGGATGAGCGAGGTTTTTCCAGCGGCTAATGATGCTGCCCTCGAGCTTCTTGACATTCTCGGCCGTGGCCAGCTCGGGCCGCCAGATCTCGAGATTGTCGATGGTGCGACGGCCGTGCGATGACTCCAGGATCTTGTCTGGGTCGATGCCATGCGTGATGCCGAAATCACGCCAGAACGCGACCACAGACTCGGTCGACTCGATCAGGGTTCCGTCCAGATCGAAAAGACAGCCGGAAGTAACGATTTCAATCTCGTTCTTCGCGTCGCTTGCCACTCTCGTGGTTGGGCCTTCGGGCGTTGTCATTTGTTGATCATTAATCCGGGGTGCATAAGCCCACATATATAGGCCCGAGCCACGTGGAGAATCCCCGCACTGCTGCAGAGGCCACGTATGCCCGATGCCGCGTAGACAGCACACTATTTTTATAGAACTCAGAAAAAAAGTAAAAAACAGCCTCAGCGGGCGGCTTTACCTGCAGGAGCACCTCATACTCAACGGCGAAAGAGTCATCGGATCGGCCAAGATCGGGGGGCCGTGCATCAGACTTGATCCGGAAAAAGGTTTTCAAAGAGGGATTAAAGCGGTCTAGTTTTGTTCAATCAGTGCTAAACCAGACAAAATCATCGCTGAATATCCTGCGACACCTTTTACCAGGCGTACACCTTTAGTACTCACCGCCAAGGCTGCAGAATGACAAGCGAAAACTAGAGCTGTGCTTGCGGGGGATTACCTCGCACCCCCTCGAACACACCCGGTAGAATTGTTTACTATAATGCAATCCCCGTATCTGCTCAATTCTGTGCTATAGTCTACCGCCTTAAGGCGGAAAACCGACGAGCTTTAGCTCGGCGAGTTAGTAAAAGAAAATAAAACTACAGAGCTCGGCCTTCGCGGCGGTGTCCCCCGCACCCCCGGGCCGCCTTACGGCGGAAGTCTACGCTGCTCAATTGCAGTCCCGTGCCTTCAATTCTGCGCTATAGCCAACCGCCTTAAGGCAGAAAACTGATAAGCTTTGGCTAGGAGAGATATCCCAAAAAAGAGATTCTTCATAGACTACTGCCTTAAGGAAAACCTACGTGCCTTGAATAAAGAAAGCTCGCGCAGATGGAGTGTATTTAAGCAGAGCCCAAGTTGGGATAGATGTAGCACAGATAAGGACGCATGATAAGGGTCAGGCCTTACGCAACCGATAAGTAGACAATTGAAACCGTTCCATTAAACTAAATAGAAGAAGAGGAGCGAAGAGAACTTAATATGTCAGTAACGGAATCGTTAAAATAAAATAGCTAACTGCACTGTAGAGACACCAGAAGCCCTGCGGCGGGCCTGGCCTGGTTCGGAGGCCCAGCCGGCCCATGTCATCTGGGAGATTAGTGGCGATCTGACCATCCCTTATGCTAGTGAGCGCACGGATAGCGGCCGCAAACGCCCGACGGGCGGCATTGCGGCACGTCAACAGGATGCCTGTTGCAGCTTTCTCGGCAACAGCGTTCCAACTGAAAGACAAATCGGACGGCGACAAGCCCGGCAAGCCCCGCGACGGCGCCAAGCTGGAGCCCAAACAAGAGGCCAAAGCAGAGGCAAAGACGGAGGCGACCGAGGCTAAGGCCAAGGGTTCTAGAAAGAGCGAGGCGGCCAAAAGCGATGCTGCCAAGAACGAGCTCAAAAAGGACGCTCAATCGCACAGCTCCGACCTCAAGGAGGCTCTGGAGACCATTGCCGACGAAAACAAACCCCCGCAGAACCGCACGCGGCCGCCGCCAGGCTCGCCGCGCGCCGGAGCGGTGGCGTTCAACCCCAAACTAGAGGCCAAGACCCACGGCAGTGCTGCCAGCGGGCCGTTTGCGGGCTCCGGTCTCGGATCCGGTGTCGGCGGCTCCAGCGGCGGCGCCAGCGGCGGCTCCGACGGCAGCGACCCCGTAGAGCCCATCACCAAACAGGACCGGCTGCTGCCGATCCAGCTGCAGTACCGGCCCGTGCTGCCCGGCATGGCGTCGCATTTCACGTCGCGGGACCCGAAACTGATTTCGGCAGTGTCCAAGCTGCAGGAAACAAAGCAGTGGGACTCGCGCGTGATTGCCATCATGTCCAAGCAGCCCATCTCCACGACGCAGCTGGTCACGAACCTCGACGACACCTACGGTGTGGGCTGCTGCTGCCGGCTGCAGACGATTGTGATGGCGCACAACAGCGAGAACCAGCTGACGCTGTACGGCACGCTGTTCCCGCTGTTCCGCATCAAGACCGGCGAGCTTGTGGAGAGCGTCAAGGGCGGAGCGATTTCGCGGGCGGATGCGCCTGAGCACGAAACCAAGCCCGACGCGCTGGACGATATCCACGTGCAGTGGATGAAGGGCGTGACGGCGCTGCCCAACGAGCCGTACGCGGTTGGCGACGAGGAGATCCAGCAGATGTGCCGCAAGATCATCGACGGCCTCAACCAGATGTCCAACATGTCGTCCAGCGTCAAGGCAGAGGTCGAGAAGTTCAGCCAGCTCGTGCCCACGGACCCGGGCAGCGACTTTGCGCAGCCGGACTTTTTGGCCGACTTTGCCGCCAGCCTGATCCCCAAAAACGAGGGCCTGCAGGAGATTCTGGAAATCACCGACATCAAAGAGCGCGTCAAGCAGGTCGCCGATATGGTCGGCAAGGAAGTCACTTATATGCGCGTGCAGGAGGGTATCTACAAATACGGCCATGACCAGACCCAGCAGCGCAATCGCGAGATGATCCTGCATGAGTACCTGCGGTACATCAAAAAGGAGCTGGGCATGGAGGGCGACGACAAGACCAAGCTGGCCGACAAGTTCCAGGAACGTGCCGACAGCGTCGAGATGCCCAAAGAGGTCCGCCAAGTGTTTGAGGAGGAGATTAACAAGTTCCGCAGCCTCGAGCCCAACGCCGGCGAGTACAACACCGTGCGCACATACCTTGACTGGATGACGAGCCTGCCGTGGGGCAAATACACCACCGACAAGTTTGTGATCCGCAAGGCGCGCGAGATCCTCGACAAGAGCCACTATGGTCTGCAGGACGTCAAGAACCGGATCCTTGAGTTCCTGGCCGTCGGCAAGCTCTCGGGCTCGGTGGACGGCAAGATCATCTGCCTGGCGGGCCCGCCCGGCGTGGGCAAGACGTCGATTGCCAAGTCGATTGCCAAGGCGCTGGACCGCAAGTTCGACCGGTTCTCTGTCGGCGGTCTCTACGACGTGAGCGAGATCAAGGGCCACCGCCGCACCTACGTGGCGTCGCTGCCGGGCCGCGTGGTGCAGGCCCTGAAAAAGACGCAGACGTTGAACCCCGTGATTCTGATCGACGAGATCGACAAGCTCGCGCGCGGCTCGTCGCACGGCGATCCGGCCGCTGCGCTGCTCGAGGTGCTGGACCCGGAACAAAACAACAAGTTCCAGGACACCTATCTCGAGGTGCCGGTTGACCTCTCGCGCGTGCTTTTCGTGTGCACGGCCAACAACCTCGACGGTATTCCCGCCCCGCTCATGGACCGCATGGAGGTCATCAATATCCCGGGCTACCTTCCCGAGGAGAAGGTGTCGATTGCCGAGTCGTACCTATCGCCGACCGCGCAAAAGACGTCTGGTTTAGAGCACGCGGACGTGTCGATCACGTCCGAGGCGCTGCGGCGGGTCGTGCAAAAGTACACGCGCGAGAGCGGTGTGCGTAACCTCAACAAGACCATCGAGAAGATCTACCGCAAGCTGGCCTTCAACTTTGTCAAGGACCTCGAGAGCGAGGACCCCGACGCCGACGAGACCCGCCAGGTGCAGGCCGTCGAGGTTGTGGCCAACTCGCCCGGCTCGACCGCCAGCGGCTCTGCCCAAGCATCGGGCAAGGCCAGCGAAAAGGCGCCCCAGATCCCCGACGATCTGGTGCGCAACCTGAAGCTGAACGTGGGCCCCAAGGACCTCGTCAAGTACATTGGCGTGCCTCCCCATGCCAACGACCGTCTGTTTGAGGTCCTTCCCGCCGGCGTATCGATGGGTCTGGGCTGGACGCCTACCGGCGGCGTTGCTCTGTTTATCGAGTCGGTGATTCAAGAAGCATTGTCTCGCAAGAGCACCCCGAAACTCACCCGTACCGGCCAGCTGGGCGAGGTCATGAACGAGAGTACCTCCATTGCCTACTCATTTGCCCGCATGTACATGACCAAACACTTCCCGCGCAACCGGTTCCTGGACTACGCGGTGGTGCACACGCATTTCCCCGAGGGCGCCATCAAGAAGGATGGCCCCTCGGCCGGTATTGCCATGGCGACATCGCTCATCTCGCTGGCAACCAACCTGCCCATGAACAAGGACGTGGCCATGACCGGCGAGCTCACACTCACAGGCAAGGTACTTCCGATCGGCGGGCTGCGCGAGAAGGCCGTGGCCGCCAAGACCCTCGGCGCAAAGACCATTGTCTTCCCGGAAGATAACCGCGCCGAGTGGGAGGACCTGCCTGAGGCAGTGCGCCAGGGTATCGACGCCCGGCCCGTGCGCGAATTCCAGGACGTGTTCGACATTGCCTTTGGCAGCGTTGACCCGGCCCAGGTGAATGCTGCATGGCCCGAGCTGGCCGAACCCACGCCAGGACCAAAGCAGCCAGTGGCTGCTGCGTGAGTTGAGGTACTGTAGGTACTATTCTATAATGTGTATACGTGATGGCATTGTTTGCACCGGGCTCTTCCGCAGGGAAGTACTAATTATGGTTGCTTTTTATGGAACCCGTAAAATTTTCGTGCATTATCACTGAAAATGTGATAGAATTTTAGCATGGATGCAGGGTTCCAACGGTGTGTAGGGCAGAGGTTGTCCTGGGTACGGGTACGGGCAAGGGCAGCGGCAGGGGTTGGCCTGCTTATCACCGCCCAAACTGGTAACCCAAGGCGAGGTCCATATATATATAAGACTCATTCCACCACTTTTCCTCACTGAATGAAATTGTCGCCCCGGGTTGTATCGCTGGCTCGCCCTGAGCTGCTCAGAGACAAGTTTCTCGTCAACGGCGAATGGCGGTCGGCTGTAGGCGGTTCGTTTGACGTGCTCGACCCCGCAACCAATTCCAAAATCGGCACCGTGCCTGAGGGCAGCGCAGAGGACGTCAAGGAGGCCATTGTTGCGGCCAAGACGGCGTTCAACAGTTTCAAGAAGACGTCCGCCCGTCACCGCAGCGACTTGCTCCGCAAATGGGCCCAGCTTATCCGCGACAACATCTCGGATCTGGGCCAGATTGTGTCCATGGAGAACGGCAAGCCATTGGCCGAGGCCAAGGGCGAGGTTCTGTCCTGTGCCCTCAACTTTGAGTGGTTTTCCGAGTCGGCGCCTCATTACGGTGGTGATACGATCCCTTCGCAGAACGAGAACGTCCGCTTGTACACCATCAAGCAGCCCGTGGGTGTTTGCGGCATTGTCACACCCTGGAACTTCCCTGCGTCCATGATTGCTCGCAAGGTCGGCGCTGCTCTTGCTGCTGGCTGCACTACGGTCATCAAGCCTGCCTCGGAGACCCCGTACTCCGCTCTGGCCATGGCTTTTCTAGCCAAGGAAGCTGGCGTGCCTGACGGTGTCGTCAACGTCATCACCACGCACGAGAACACTCGCGATGTCGGCACTGCTCTGTGCACTTCGCCGCTTGTCTCCAAGGTCACCTTCACCGGCTCTACGCCCGTGGGCAAGACCCTCATGGAGCTGGCCGCGTCCACTGTCAAGAAGGTGTCGTTTGAGCTTGGCGGTAACGCTCCCTTCATTGTGTTTGACGATGCCGATATCGACAAGGCCGTCAAGGGTGCCATGGCCTCCAAGTTCCGCGGGTCGGGCCAGACCTGTATCTGTGCTAACCGCTTCTTTGTGCAGGCTCCTGTCTACGACGAGTTTGTGGCCAAGCTGACTGCTGCCGTCAACGAGCTCAAGCCCGGCCACGGTATGGACGATGGCACTACTCAGGGTCCTCTCATCAACAACAAGAGTATGACCAAGGTGTCTGCGCACGTCAAGGATGCTCTTGCCCGCGGCGGCGAGCTCAAGACCGGCGGTAAGCCGCTGGCTGAGCTAGGCCCCAACTTCTTTGCCCCCACCGTTATTGCCAACGGCAACCAGGACATGACTGTGTTCCAGGAAGAGACGTTCGGCCCCCTGGCCGCCATCGCCAAGTTCGACACCGTTGAGGAGGTCATTGAGCGGGCCAACTCCGTCGAGGTCGGCCTGGCCGGCTACTTTTACACCGAGGGCCTGACCCGTGCCTACGTTGTTGCCGAGGCCCTGGAGGTCGGCATGGTCGGTGTCAACACCGGCGCGATCACCGAGGTCGCGCTGCCGTTTGGCGGCATCAAGGAGTCTGGTTTCGGCCGCGAGGGCTCCAAGTACGGTTTGGACGACTACACTGTTATCAAGACCGTCGCTACTCTGCTGGAGTAGCCCACAAGACTGCTATGTATATATAAATAGGATCTACAGCGAAGCAAAAAAGTCTTTGATATCCTTTTCGGTAACGGCGCGGCCCGCCTGCTGGATCTCCTTGAGATGGTCCCGCAGGCCGTCTTGCATACGCGAAAGACCTTCCACAAGTGCGGCAGCGTGCGCGTGCGAAAGCGACTGCAATGTCTGAGTGATAAATTCCTTGTCGGAGACGATTTGGTCGTCGTCGGTTGGCGGCTCGTACGTTTCTTCGGGCTCAACCAGGAACTTGTTGAGCCGGACCAGGCGGTCGACGGCCTTGTCTTCTTTGGCCAGCTGCTTGAAGGCGATTTCGTAGCCTTTCTTGAGAAACAGGCTGGTTTGCGTGGTCTTGACCCGCTTGTCGTCTTTCTTGATAGTTTCTGTTCGTAGAGCCTTGACGGCAGGAAGATCGAGATCCGCTAGATCATGTTTGGCAACACATTTCCAGCAAACAAAGGCTTCGTGTTTCTGAGGAATTCCAGGCAGGTAAATGACATCGTCCTCGTCGTCTGAGTCTTCGCTTCCTTTTGGTGCGTTTTTCAGGTCTTTGAGATGCTGTTTCATGGTCTCTTTGGCTTCCTCTTCAGAAATTCCAAGAATACATCTCTCATGGTACCAATCCTCGTCACAAGCGGTTCCAAGTAGGCACTGGAACATAGTGCTGCTCACTTGGTCGCAATTGCTGTCACATACACAGAAATTGCCTTGTGAATTGTGTCCGTAATGAGTATTGGCCGGAGGAGCCAGCACGCCGTCATTGCGCAGCTCACACTCCTCAGTTCCGGTTTGCGACGTTCCGCAGTCACATTTCAGTCGTCGCTTTGTTCCTAGTTCAGTGATATCATGTTCACCATGGCAACTAACACCGCAGCTGTAACATAGAACGTTTTGCTTGCCTGTTTTGGCACTGCACGTCAAGCACGCAAACATTGTCTGTCGCTGCACGTTCATATCGTATGTGCAAGTATCAGTTCTCCATGGATACTTTTCTAGGGCCTCTTCTTCGAGCAATCCCTGCTCGGCAAAGATGCGGTGCACCTCATCTGGGGTCAGCTCATCCGTCATTGTCAGCACGAGATCGACACCCATGTGATGGCCCCATCTATATAGAATCGCGAAACGCGAAACTACATCGAAACTAAACAGAAGCTAGATTTTAAGTATACAGTTCGGCTGCGTTTTGTGGCAGAATGTATATGTTTGTCGATATGCAGGTGCCTGCTGACAATGGACAAATATGCGTCGTTGATCGACGCGTTCAAACAGGCAAACGTCCAGCTATGGGAAGTGTTGTCGTTTCCTCCAAATCAGATTGCCCATCGTGCTAATCGTAGTGCAACCGAGATCAGCGAGTTTATTCCTGCGTACCTGAAATCTTTGGAGGAAGACCTCCCCATCTCTAGTCCTTCGGCAATGGAGACCCTGCATTTGCCTACTGGCGATCACCATTTCGATGCGCTACTCGGAGGAGGCATTCCCACCTGTGGGTTAACTGAAATTACAGGCCAAAGTTCGGTTGGAAAAACGGGACTGGCCATGCAATTATGTCTTGCAGCCCAGCCTGTTTCTTCAAAATGTGTATACATTTCCACAGAATCGGCTTTCGCAACCCGGCGAATGGCTCAGATTGCAAAACGGTTTCCAAATGCAAGTATGGATAACGTTTTATCTCGCGAATGCCGAACCGCAGACGAGATCTACGATCTCTTCTCTACCGATCTGGCTAAAGTCGTGGACTTGTTTGGAGTCAAGCTCATCGTGATCGACTCAATGGCTCCGTTTGTTGAATGGAACCGAAAGGGCCAACATGGAAAGCCCACATTGCCAACTGTTGGCAAAACAATTCGGGAATTTGCCCAGCAAAAGAAGGTGGCTATTGTTCTCACCAACCAAGTGCGTGACCGCGGGTCCGTTAAGCTCAATTGGGACTATGAGTACGACCCTCTCTACACTGCAAATCAAGAGCAGTGGATTTCTGGATGGACAGAAGAACCGTTTCATCGAGGATCAGCCGAGGGTCTTCGTCGAAAGACTCCGGCTCTCGGGTTCACTTGGTCACAACAAATTGACCAACGACTCGTGCTCAAGCGTATTCCCGATACCCAAGATCGCACGATGTCCTTGGTATTTTCCGCATGGACAAACCCCGATACCCTCACGTATTCCGTGGACGACACGGGCCTACACACCCTTCCCCTTCATACCGTCCCGGACCTCTAGCATATTTATTTCTATTTCAGTTGAATACTGTATTCCTCCTTGAATCTACTTTGAAAGAAAGTTCTCCTAATGCACGTATTTCATCATTATTTCCATTTCCGTTGAACGCTGTATTCCTTGAACCTACTTCGATAGAAGCTCCTCCTAACGCATATATTTCGCGAGGGACTACTGGCACCCTACGGGCCACCTCAAGGCGGACTGCCCACTAGAGCCTAACACTACTTTAGGTAGAATATAATTAATAGACTGTTTACTTAAGAGAAAGATCGCATGTAAGCTAATTACCAGTCATGGTCCCTTGCTAAACTTACGCACGGCCATAGGGGATGCAAATCAACACCTAACCCGTGTTTCCCCTAACCCGCGTACCGCTTTTCTAATTAACGTGCATGAGCCAACCCTCTTTTCACTTGTGTTCCCTCTTTCCCAGACGTGGTTCATTGCACTTCAACCCAACCAACTTCTTCTTTTAATAAAGGTGCAAGATGTCCTCGAGAAAAAGAGATTATGACGACCATACCAGTGAAGTGGGGGCTCCCTCGTCTCCGGATGCTGCTCCTTCGTCGCTGCCTCCTTCATCCCCTCCGGCCCTGCCGTTCGATAGCGACGATGACGACGACCTGATGGGCGATCAAGAGGTTATTGACGATTTGGACGACGCTGTCGAGGAGGAAGAAGGCGAGGACCTGTTTGGTGATAACCTTCATCGCGATTACACTCAATCGACTGGCCAAGACACCTACGATCTTGGTGATGGCCAGATTGACGATGAGGGAGACTTTCAAGAGATGGACATGGACGAGCGTCGCCGGGTCGATGCCATGCTTAACAGAATGGACCGGTCGGCTGCCGAGCAGCAACGCCGTGAAGGTGCGTTTCTGCAGGACGATGACATGGACGGCGGAGCCCTTCCGAGTCGTCGCCGTCGTCGTAACCAGTTTGATAATGATGAAGACATGGATGATGGAGACTCTGACGACGAGGACCCCATGAACCAGCCGTTATCGTTGGAAGCTCTTGCTGATGTCAAGGCAGACTCTGTCTCGGAGTGGATCACTCAACCTGTGGTGACCAAGTCAATCGCCCGCGAGTTCAAGAACTTCTTGACGGAATACACAGATGAGCAAGGCCGGTCCGTTTACGGTGCCCGTATTCGTACGCTTGGTGAAATTAACTCCGAGAGTTTGGAGGTCGCCTACCCGCACTTGGTTGAGTCCAAGGCAGTGCTGGCCTACTTTTTGGTGGTGGCCCCTGCCGAGACCCTGAAGATCTTCGATGTGGTGGCTATGCAAGCAATCGAGCTGCATTACCCAGACTACGCTCGGATCCATCCCGAGGTCCATGTGCGCATCAGCGGTTTGCCCACTACGTTCTCGCTGCGCGATCTGCGCGAGAACCAACTCAACAGTCTTGTTCGCGTGACCGGTGTCGTTACGCGCCGCACCGGTGTCTTCCCGCAGCTGAAGTATGTCAAGTTCACTTGTCACAAATGCGGTCAGATCCTTGGTCCTTATATCCAGGACTCGCATACAGAGGTCAAGATCTCGTTTTGTTTCAACTGCCAGAGCAGAGGCCCGTTCGAGCTCAACAGCGAAAAGACGCTATACCGTAACTACCAACGCATTACTCTGCAGGAGAGTCCCGGAAGTGTGCCCGCTGGTCGGTTGCCTCGTCACCGGGAAGTGATTCTGTTGTGGGATCTCATCGACCAGGCAAAGCCCGGCGACGAGATCGACCTTACCGGCATCTACAAGAACTCATATGACGGTTCGCTGAATGCCAAGAACGGCTTTCCTGTATTCGCCACCGTCATCGAGGCGAATATCGTTCTGCGTCGCGAGGCCGGTCACGTTGGTGAGGCCCGCTTGACGGAGCTCGAGGAGCGTGAAGTGCGCCAGCTGTCCAAAGACCCTGATATCGTCAACAAGATCATCTCGTCGATGGCGCCTTCTATTTATGGCCACCGCAATATTAAGACTGCCATTGCGTGCTCGCTTTTCGGCGGTGTTCCTAAAGAGACCGGTAAGATTTCCATTCGTGGCGACATCAACGTTCTGCTCCTCGGTGACCCCGGTACCGCCAAGTCGCAGATGCTCAAGTTTGCAGAGTCTACTGCTCAGCGAGCCGTGTTTGCGACTGGCCAGGGTGCCTCGGCCGTCGGTTTGACTGCGTCTGTGCGCAAAGACCCCATCACTCGCGAATGGACCCTGGAGGGCGGTGCGTTGGTGCTGGCTGATAAAGGTACTTGTTTGATTGACGAGTTTGACAAAATGAATGACCAAGACCGTACATCTATTCACGAGGCCATGGAGCAGCAGAGCATTTCTATTTCCAAGGCAGGTATTGTCACCACTCTGCAGGCTCGCTGTGCCGTGCTTGCGGCAGCCAATCCTAACGGAGGCCGCTACAACTCGACGTTGCCGTTTGCGCAGAACGTCGACTTGACAGAGCCTATCTTGTCGCGTTTCGATGTTTTGTGTGTTGTTCGCGATCTCGTGAACCCTGAAGAAGATGAGCGGCTGGCCAAGTTCGTTGTGGATAGCCACGATAGCGCCCATCCTGAGCGGAATAGCGCGGGCCAGGAAGAAAACTTTGCTGGCCGCGAGGGCCCTATCAAGCAAGATCTTCTGCGCAAGTACATCCAGTATGCGCGCAGTAGTGTGCGGCCGCGGTTGCTTCATCTTGACGAAGAGCGGATTGCCAGTCTTTATAGCCATCTCCGTCGCGAGTCTCTTGCCACGGGCTCGTTCCCCATCACCGTCCGTCACTTGGAGTCGATCATTCGGTTGTCCGAGGCATTTGCGAGAATGCGGCTGAGCGAGTATGTGAGTCGGTACGACGTTGACCGTGCCGTCAAGGTGACGATCGACTCGTTTGTGGGTGCCCAGAAGGTGTCTGTGCGGCGGACGCTGGCCAAGAGCTTTGCCCGTTACACTGTCTAATTTAATTTACGTATCTAATTTTTGTTGTATTTCATTCTTGTTCAAGGGTTTCCGTCTCGAAGGTGGGCTCGCAACGGACGGGAAAGTTGAGGGAGTTGGCAATGAAACATTGTTCATGGGCCGCATGGTGCAATTGCTCGGCCAGCTCAACGTTGTCACCCTTTTTAACAACAACATGAGGCTGAAGAACGATTTCAGTGAACTTGGCAATCGGTCCTTCTACCATTTTGCCGCTTGCTTTGTCGACATAGGAAATCACGGTGATCCCTGCAGATGCACAGAGATGCAGGTACCACAATTCATGACAGGCAGCCGTCGAGGCCAAAAGTAAATCTTCCGGGTTCCAGCGGGCTGGGTCGCCGAGAAAAGCCGGATCAGACGAGCCCAATATAGGCGGTTTTCCGGCGACTGTGGTTTCATAGTCGCGGCTATAGGCTTTGTAGCTAGAAGTGCCAGTGCCCTTGTTCCCCTTCCATTCGATAGAGGCCGTATACTTGTGGACTGGGAATTTACGACCCGAGTATTTACGGGCTGTGTTATACACACACTGTAGCGCTTTAATTGGCCTCGACAGGACCGGTCTCAACATCGACATCCAAGTCAAGTGAGTCATGGATATCGGCATCTGCAGTCATACCTGCAGGCAGGCGCACAAGAGTGTAAGTTATAAGCAGAAGTAATATTAAAAAGCTATTCAATTAATTTAGGCCCAATTCCATCTCGCCAAGCACAGGCACCTCATCCAACGTCAAGTCATAATCCTCTGTTTGGTCTGGCTTGATTTCCGGCGAATAAGGCCTGCATGTCTTGAGATGAATGAACATGACCCGTTTTCTTCTTTTGTTGAAAAAGAACCACATCTTGCACCACGTGGTGCCCGGGTCGTCTTGTAGGAAGTTCTGGGGTAATACGAGCGAGTAGATCTTGCAGTCTTTGAGCTCCACCTGCTTGTCCAAGGTTTCCCATAACCCGGGGGGTGTTTGTGAGCCGAGACCAACGAGAATGGTATTGAAAGCAAACATTACTTTGGCAGTAGACAGTTCTCTGGTGAAGTTATCGGGATGAAGAGACGAAAAGTCGCGGTCCGGGTCGCTGGCGTTCAGAACAGAGATCAGATACGCGAATTGTTTGCGGCTGCCGCCCTGGTCCATCGGACCAAACGGGCTGAAGGGTAAAGTAGCGGAATTCGCCCGTTTCTTGCGGTCGAAACTTGAAGGCGGCGATAGCAATGACGACGAGTCGGTGATGCCAGCCGCACCTACCGAGCCGATGGTCATGCCATCCAGACCGCGGTCCACGAATTCAATGACGTCGTCTTCTTCGGGCAGAGTTGAATCAAGCTGCTTATCCAGAGTACGAATGAGTTTACGATCTGAGGTCGCGGGTTTGGTGGTGAACAAGTCGATGTTACCGATAACGCATGTGTCTTGGGCGTCGAAACAGAGCTTAGAGCTATACCGCTCGAGGTCTGCGTTCTCGACGAATTTCATAGTCGTGTTGTCAAATTGATACGGCCGAGTAAAGAGGCTCTATCAAGTGGAGAACGGCGCGGGGACGAATTGGACGCGGCGAGTTAATGGAGATTAGCACGGGGGGCTTGGGGGGGAGAGCCGGGCTGACATAAACTTGCCTAATCGGGTGGCCCCGGGGCGCAACCCTTACCCACCGCGCTCTGGCAACTATCCGTAGCCGGAGGTTATTGCATATGCGATGTGGGGAATCTAGACCATCCTGCTCGTGTTTAAGAAAAATGGCATACTAGAGGGTCCTATTTACTTATTTCGGGATGGGGTACCATCAATTGAGATAAATAAACAACAAATCTTATCTATTGAAAGGGAAAATTAAAGATATAATACATTTTATGCTTGCTAAAGCCATAAAGCCATAAAGCGGCTGAACGGCTGATAAGAAAAGTACAAAGGTACAGGGAAATGTGATGATGATGAGCAGGAAGAAGCACAACAAGATGCAGGGAGCGCTGGAAAACCGCGGTGCAGAGGCTACAAAAAGTACTCGGGAGTCATCTGCTTCATTGGCACCACTCGCGACTTGTCGTCCGGCTCCACGGCTTCAAACACCTTGTATGTCCGCTCGTAATTGTCGTCGATTTCCAAAATCGCAGCAACATTACCGCATCGGTAGCAGTAATTCGGTGCACTCCAAACCGTCACGAGTTTATCGTCAAACATTTCTCGGTAGCCCTCCAGAACCAGCTGGTGGGCCCGAGCAATAAGAGACGTATTATTGATTTGGTTGAACTCGTTGACGGGCTTACTACCAAACAAGTAGCCAGCTCCACGTGGAGACACACCAAACGAAGGGTTTTCCGCTAACGCCCGCAGCTCATCGTCATTCACGGTTGGCGATTGCGCATCCAGCGATTCATCCGGGTCACTCCACAGCAAATCACACATAGGACCATCATGTGGCACTTCTTGTTTGCGGTCTATGGCCCGGATATCGTCGAGTTTGGAAATCGAAGGCGAAAGACCGCCGTGCACACAGAATACTCCGCCCGGCCCGCCTACCAATGCGGCCAGACTGAGGTAGTCAAAAACGTTGCAGCACATCCGCCACACGTTTGCGGATCCATACTTGCGCAGGCATTCATCATAAAAGCCATAGGAGGCAGTGATCTGCCTGGATTCATGATTGCCACGGATCAATGTCATACGGTCGGGGAAGCGCACTTTTAACGCCAATAATAGCAGGAAACTCTCGACCGAGTAAAAGCCGCGGTCCACAAAATCGCCTAGAAATAGATAGTTTGTTTCTGGACATTTGCCACCGGTCTTGAAAAGCGTCAGGAGATCATGGAGCTGGCCATGGATATCACCACAAATCGTCACGGGCGTATGGACCAACTGGACGTTACTTTCTTCCACCAGCAATTCTTCCGCCTTTTGACACAGGTCATTAACAATGGCCTCAGGCACATGATCGCCGTTTTCCAGCAGCTCGATGACCTTATCTGTGAGACTCATTTTTTTTTTGGACAAGGCCGTACAAGTGCCCAATTGGTTTGGTGGATGAACGGACGGGTGACGCGAACGGCTATGGTAATCTCTAATCTCTATGAGAGATATATGCTGATTCAAACCTGGCTGATAGAGTCACGTGGGGGCGGCACCGCGACCTTAGAAAGCAGGTCCTGGGTAAGGGGTGTTGGGTTGCCGAAGGGGGTGCTGAGACGTTACTTTGTTCGCGCGAGAAGTTGCTGACAGACTGCTGACATACTGCCGAGACAGGACCCTGAGACAGGGGACTGGGACATTCTGGGCTTGGGAAACTAAAATGAAACCGAGGTTAATGACTCAGCCCTACATACGGTAGCGAAAAACATGCTTAAAATAATTTTCTAAAATGTTCTACAACATGAATTTCTATTTCTTTTAAGGATTTCGGCCAGGGTTTTCCTTGCCGTTCAAAACCTTCTTATTTTTTGTTTTCATTAAAAGTATCTCCCACATGTCAATGCAAAACAAGCGATCATCGGCCAGTGCATTTCGGGTGGTAGCCTGCATGATCGGGGCAAAAATTTTGTGTGCGTGCAGGCTGCGGCTTGCGGTCGCCAAAGTATCAATAAAATCCACGCCCAGATCGGGCGCAGTTTGTTAACCCTAGAATATTAAGAAATTGCATTGTATGTAGGTAGATAATCAGCTCGGTGCCAAAAGAGCAAGACAGGCCCAAACTCCGAATAAACCCTTGCCTAGCGGTAATGGATAATATGTAGGTTAAAGCTTCCAAACCACGTCTTACCTAATGCATGAACCAAGTGGCTCAGCATCACCTAACGCAATAAATTCGTCGATGCCTCGGCTAGCAATAGGATTATATGGCTAAAAGCAGTTTAAGTAGCGTATCTATAAAGTGCTCAGGATTTTCCAACGCGTTTTTTCCTCATAATTTTTGACGTTGGCTCATCCTCGGTTGGGAGTGCAGGCAAAACCACTAGCCATAGGATTAGATATGTAGCAAAGGCGCATGCTAACGTCATGGCTGGCAGAGCGCAGCAAGCAAACCCGCGGCAGCGGCGGCAGCACCCATGGGGAGAAAATCTGTGGGGGTATATTGCTACTAAATTGCAAAGGTGGGGGAAGGCTCAGATCGATTGAGACTGGCGGAACGTAGAGTGGATAGATAAAAAAACGATCTAAAAAATGCTAGGATATTTCAGCCGCGTGCAGCGGTTCATAGCTCCAGCCGCGCGAGATAGTTTATGATACACATTCCAGTGCCCCTGACCAAGCAGTTAGACCTTGCATGTCATGCAACCCTGCGCTTCAGCCCCACCGCCCTTACCCTATTTTTATTGCAGGAACTTTTATAAAGTTTAGGTGACCCCCCCAGGAGCTCCGACTTGCCTCGATCGTACGAATCTCTATTCAAGTTTGAACATTGACACTTTTCTTAGTCCAAGGAAACCAGTCACCGCTCAAAGTATTTAACAAAGAGAGATTCTACTCACAAGGTAAACAAAGAACACCATGGTGGACAAATCAAGCACCACTTCTGGTGCCAAAGGTATTATTACCTCTTTGATCGTCTATGGTATCTATGCTCTGATCTATTTAGCGATCTTCTTGATTGTGCGCCCCAAAAACAAGCGCGTCTATCAGAAGAAACTTGTTTCGTCCGTGGTTCCGAACGACCGCCGGCCCCGTGCGCTTGCCAAGGGCGTGTTTGCTTGGCTCAAGGATTTGCTCACGCGCCCTGACTCCGAGGTCATTGCCGAGGCGGGTCTGGATGCGTACTTTTTCCTGCGCTTTTTGCGCTTCTTGTTCTACATCTCGTTCTTTGGTATGATCCTGCTTTGGCCCATCCTGTTCCCATTGCATGCAACAGGCGGTGGCGGCCAGACCGATACCAACGTGCTGCTGATGTCCAACATTCGTCAGGACCGCGGTAACCGCTACTACGCGCACGTGTTCCTGTCGTGGATCTTCTTTGGCGGTATCTTGTTCTTCATCTACCGCGAGAGCGTCTACTATGTGTCCACGCGCCAGGCCGTGCTTACTTCGGATGCCTACCGCACCCGTATTTCCAGCCGCAGTATCATTGTGAACTCGGTGCCCAAGGAGCTGCTCACCGAGCAGTACCTGAGCTCGCTGTTTGTGGGCGTCAAGAAGGTTTACCTTGCCCACGACGCCAAGAAGCTGGCCAAGGTGATCAAGAAGCGTGATAAGCTTGCTGCCAAGGTCGAAGGCGCCGCCAACAAGGTCATCAAGAAGGGTGTCAAGGCGCGCGTCAAGGCCGAGAAGAAGACCACTGGTAGCGACAACATCCGCGACTATGTCAAGAAGATGCCTACTCACCGCCTCAAGTTCCTGATTGGCAAGAAGGTCGACACTCTCGAGTACGGCAAGGAGGAGATCCCCAAGCTCAACAAGGAGATCGCCAAGCTGCAGAGCGAGTCCAGCAAGGACAAGCTGCTTACCGCCGCCGTCATTACGTTCCACACTCAGGCCGAGGCCGAGGTTGCCGTGCAGGTGCTGTCGCACCAGGCGCCTCTGCACCTGTCGCCCAAGTTTATTGGTATTGAGCCCAGCGAGATTGTGTGGCCCAACATGAATCTGACGTGGTGGCAGCGTCTGATCAAGAGTCTGGGTGCTGCTACTTTCAACACTCTTTTGGTTATTTTCTGGGCTGTCCCTGTTGCGTTTGCTGGTTTCATCTCGCAGATCAATAACCTGATTGCCCTGTTCCCCTGGCTTGACTTTTTGGATAACCTGCCCAGCTTCCTGTACGGTATCATCACTGCTCTGCTGCCCATCATTGTTATGGCTGTTGTGATGATGTTGCCTCCGATCCTGATCCGCCTTTCGGCCAAGATCGCCGGTATGCCCACTGTTACGCACGTTGAGTTCTACACGCAGAACGTGTTCTTTGCCTTCAACATGATCCAGACCTTCTTTGTTCTTACTGTTGCAGCTTCGGCCATGACGGTTATCAAGAACATTATGGACGACCCCAGCTCGGTGTTTTCGCTGCTGCAGACCAATATCCCCAACGCCTCGAACTTTTACATCTACTACTTTTTGTTCCAGGGTTTGACGATCCCCTTTGCGTCGCTGCTGCAGCTCGTGTCGCTACTGCTGTACCACGCTCTGGGCACTATTCTCGATAATACTCCCCGCAAGGTCTGGAACCGTCAGAACATTCTTGGTGGCCCCGGCTGGGGTACCGTTCTGCCTGTCTACACCATGCTGGGATGCATTTCGTTCATCTACGCCATCATTGCTCCTCTGCTGCTGCTGTTTTCTGCCGGCTGCTTTGGCCTGGTGTACATTGCCTTCCTGCACAACACCATCTTCATCAACAAGGCCACCAACGGCCGTGGCATCTACTACGCGCGCGCTCTGCAGCAGCTGTTCACCGGTCTGTACATCGCCGAGCTGTGCTTGGTGGCCCTGTTTGTGTTCTCCAAGCGGTGGGGTCCTCTTGTGCTTGAGGTCGCGATGCTGCTGTTTACTATTTATGTGCAGGTGCAGATGCAGCAGGCCTTTGATCCTCTGCTGTTCAACCTGCCCCGCTCGCTCACCTCGCACGAGGATGTTGGTGCCAGCAGCACCGAGAAGCTGGCGGGCGGCGAGTACCGCGCAAGCGACGAAAAGACCGTCAACGGCTCTGTCAACGACAAGTTCCGTCCTCGCTCCACTTCGCAGGTCGGTCTTGTCGACAACGAGCGCGGCTACGTGTCTGGCTCGGCCGCTGCCGCCCCGAAGGGCACGTTTGTGCAGCGGCTGTTCAAGCCTTTCTTGTTCTGCACGCCCGAGGTTCTGTCGCAAACTCTTCTCAGTCACCCCGTCTGGCACTCCGTTCCTCCGCCCTTGACTCCCGAGGAGGAGAACGGCGCCTACTACAACCCCGCCTTCACGGCCGGCAACCCCACTGTGTGGTTCCCTGCTGATCCGTGGGGCTGGGCTCATGCCGAGGTGCAGGATCTGCGCCCGCACGACATCGACGCCACGGACGAGGGTGCGTGGTACCAGATCGACGAGGAGAAGCACAAGGCCAAGCTCTACTACTCTGAGAACCCTGCTCAGATCCCCATCTACTCGCCTCCCCCGGCATACTAATTGTAGCGCATTCTAGCTTAATTCATTTCCTTACTACGCCTGCTGTTCGGGCATGCCTCCCTCATGCTAGGTAGCTGCTCTTCGGTTGCCTCTGCTCTTTGGTTGCCTCTTGCGGCGGTTTTATTATCTCTTAACTCGCGGCTAAAGTTTCACCCTGGCGGCGGATTTTGTGGTAGTTTTCTTTCTTTTTATTTACAACTATCGGAGCTGGCTCGTCGGTTTCCCGCCTTGAGGCACTAGACTGTGCTAACCAGTAGAAACTCCGCCTTTAGGCGGCCCAGGGGCTGCGGGGGATTCCCCCGCAAAACCACCCTTTCCATTTATTTTATTTTATTTTTCTTTTACTATTACACAACTGCCTTCTCAGGCCCGACCACCGTCAATCCAAGACACGGGCTGAGGTCCCAGACGCGGCATAAGCTAGCGGGTGCCGAGGCAGATATTCACTTAAGGGCCAGGGGATACATCTAGATGGCTTGAAAACCAAGCGAGACCATATAAAGTCAATTAATTGTGTAGATAAACCGCCCTTTGGAAACCACCTAAAACGCCCACCTTCTGAGCCCGACTTGCTCTCACCTGACACAGCAATGCTCGAATCGCTGGTGGCCTCTATCCTCAACAGGGTGGTCGGCGCCTATGTCGAGAATTTCGATCCGAATCAATTGAATATTGGCATTCTTTCCGGAGACGTCAAGCTGCGGAATCTGCGGCTCAAGCGCGGTGCGCTCGACAAATTGCATCTTCCTCTCAACGTCGTGGCTGGCCATGTCGGGAGCCTGATGCTGCAGATCCCGTACTCGAACTTGAAGGGCAAGCCCGTCAAGATTCTGGTGGAGGATGTGTTTTTGCTTGCGGTTCCGGACCTCAATCCCGGCGGCGGCGACGATGTCGATGAGGAGCGGCGGCTGCAGAATGCCAAAATCGACCGCCTGGAGGTGTGGGAGCTTAGCGACAGACCGTCGACGGCTGCGGCAGCCAGTTCGGCCGAGGAAGATAAGAAGAACCAGAACTTCACGGGCTCGCTGGTCACCAAGATCATCGACAATCTCCAGGTCACCATCAAGAACATCCATATCCGCTACGAAGACAACCAGAGCGTGCCGCAGCACCCGTTTGCCGCGGGCTTCACGCTCGCAGAGCTGTCGGCGGTGTCTACCAATGGCAAATGGGAGCCCGAGTTTATCACTGAAGTCACTGCCATCACCAACAAGCTGGCTACGTTGGATTCGTTGGCGGTTTATTGGGATACCGACGCCAAGAGCATCCAATCGGACGAGCCGGGCCAATTGCTGCAGGATTTCAAGAGTAAAATCACCGATTCAAGTGACGAGCAGTTCCTGCTAAGACCTGTTAATGGCCAGGGGTTCATTACGCTCGACAAGCAGCCGGCGACCGAAGCCACGCCCAAGATCCGCGCCCGCCTGCAATTTGAAGAGTTTGCTGTTGGCCTGGACAGCGACCAGTACCGCGACATGCTGGACATGGGCGACCGCTTCCATATGTACCAGCGTATGCGCGAGCACCGCAAGCTGCGGCCTGCTGTGCCTGTGAAGCAGGACCCCAAAGGCTGGATGCAGTACGCGGCCAAAGCGGTCTTGCAAAGTGTGCAAGATGACCGGCGGCAGTGGTCGTGGCCTGCGATCAGCGAGCGGCTTGAAGACTTTAAGCGCTACCGCGAGCTCTACAAGAAGCGGCAGACCAGCCCGCCGCTCACGGGCAAGGACAAGACCGACTTTGATGCGCTGGAACGCAAGTACTCGTACGACGACCTTGTGTTTTTCCGGCAGGTCGCCAAGGCCGAGATGCGGTCCGAGTCGGCCAAGACGAAGCTCGTCAACGACGCCAAGCGCCAGGCGTCGTCCTGGACGTCGTGGATCTGGGGCTCGTCCGACCAGCCCCAGCAGGCCGGCGACGACCAGCCACTGCAGATCACCGACGAACAGCGCCGCGAGCTGTACGACGTGCTGGATCTGGACGAGAACGGCGAGTCCGTGGACGGACTAGCCACGGCCGAGAACCAGACACTGCTGGAGGCCGAGTTTGCGCTGCAATCGGGCTCGATGTGGCTGCGCCAGCCTGATGGAGGCGCCGTTGGCTCGGTCAACTTTATTGGCCCGAAAGCCAGTTTCGTCAAACGCGCCGACTCGTTTCTGTTCAGTCTTTCCTTGGACGAGTTCTCCGTCACAGACCATACCCACAACTCCAAGTTCCCGGAGATTGTCAAGGTCCACCAGCGCGGGCGGCCCGATCCCTCTACGCAGACTGTTGAGAAGCTCCCCAGCGACAAGCCGGACAAGGTGGACCCCTTCTTTTGGATCTTGTTTGAGCACCATCCGCCGGACAAGCTGGCGGACTCGAACCTGTTCGTCAAGTCCAAGAGTATCCAGATTGTGCACAATGCGCGGTTCATTGAGCATGTGATCCGCTTCTTCACGCCGCCGGCCGGCCACCACGAGGCGGTCGATGCGCTGCTTTCGGCCGCCAACAAGACCGTGGAGGAGCTGCGCGAGCAGACGCGGCTGGGTCTCGAGTACGCGCTGCAGGAGCACAAGACGCTGAACCTCAAGCTCGATATCCAGGCGCCCATCATTCTGATTCCGCTGGACACGCAGTCCACCACCAGCGCGGTGTCGATCATCGATGCCGGCTCCATCACCATGAACAGCGATCTCGTCAAGCGCGAGGTGCTGGACGAGGTCAAGTCCAAGCAGGCGTCCAAGTACTCTGAGACCGACTGGAAGCGGCTCGAGTCGCTCATGTACGACCGCTTCACCATCAGCCTGCACGACATGCAACTCGTGGTCACCGACAGCATGGACGCGGCGCAGCAGGCGCTCGACAAGGCGTCGTCGCCGGCCCACATGATCGACAAGACCACGCTGGCGTTTCTGCTGGAGATCTCGATCGTGCCGCGCACGCGCAGCCTGCCTCGATGCCGCCTCTCGATCTCGCTGGGCGAGCTCAATGCCGCGCTGTCGGACGTGCAGTACAAGGTGCTCATGCAGACGGTGGACGCGGCCATCCCCAAGACGGAGCCGAGCGCGCCGGCCGAGGAGCACGAGAAGCCGCTGCAGCTGGGCCGCCGCCCGTCGGTGTGGAACCCCGAGGAGACCCCCGCAGCACCAAAGCAGGAGCCGGTTGCGGGGCAGCGGCTGTTTGAGCTGCGTCTGCTGGTCGAGCAGGCGGGCCTGTCGCTCAACAAGGGCTGGCAGGGCGACCGCATCGTCGACCTGTGTCTGCACAAGCTGCAGCTATTGTATTGGACAGAGGGTACGCGAATGGGCGTGGACATGGAGGTCCAAACAGTGCTGATCGAGGACTGGGTGGACACTGCTGCGCCCGCACCACTGCGCAAGATCGCCGAGAGTGTAGGGCATGCGAGCGAGCCCGAGCACGAGCCCGAGACTGAGTCCGAGACTGAGCCCAAGGCGAAGACTCTGGCGAAGGCGGGCTCTTCTGACTCTACTGGCTCTACTGGCTCTGCTTCTCCCTCAGACGCGCTCTCGGCCCAGAGCGACGTGCCCCTTTTGCGTCTCCGGTTCGTTCGCGAAGAGGGCACCGAGATCAACCAATCCATTGAACTTGATCTCGCCGCAATCCGCTTCGTGATCACTCCCACAACTATCCTCACTGTCTACGACTACATCATGACGACGTTTGCGTCTCCCGACGCCCTCACGCCCGCGGCCGAGAAAGAGGAGGTGCCTGTGCAGGGTCCCCCGACGCACATGACGCTGAGTATCAGTCTGAGCTCGATTTCCGCGCTGCTCAACGACAACGGCATCGTGCTGGCGAAGCTCGAGCTCGCGTCGGCGCGTATCAGCCTGAATATGGCCGAGACAATGCAGCTCAAGTGCGCTTTGGGCGCCGTGTCCATGATCGACATGGTCGACGCCGGATCGTCGCACAACTCGGTGCTGCGCCAGATCCTCAGCATCGACGGTGGCGGCGATCTGGCCGATATCCGCTACGAGACCTTCGCGCCGGGCCAGAAACCGTACCAGTCGCTGGTCTATTTCCGGTCGGGCTCGCTGCGGCTGAGTCTGGTGGAGGAGCCCGTGGCGCGCATCGTGCAGTTCCTGGCCCGCCTGGCCCAGATGAAGACTGTTTACGACCAGGCGCGCATGCTGGCCATGGACCAGGCGATCCAGATCGAGCCCGAAAAGATCAAGCTGGATGTGGTGGTGTCGACGCCCATCGTGGTCTGCCCGCGGTTGGGCGACCATACCGAGCTCCTGACGGCCTATCTCGGTGAGATCTACCTGCAAAACACCTACGACAGCGTTGCCGATGTGTTTGCCAACAATATCGAGGCCGGCATTCGCAAGGTGCGCGTGTCGACGGAGCTGTACCTCAAGGGCGAGCAGAAGCTGGATATTCTCAAGAACGCCGACTTTACCGTCAACGCCAGCATCGTGCCCAACTACAAGGGCATCGACCGGCCTCTTACGGACGCTACCGTCACCGTCAACCCCGTGCAGGTGCACCTGACCGAGTACCAGTACCAGTTTGTGATGCAGCTTGTGGCGGCGCTGGGCCGCATTTCCAGCGGCATTGGCGGCCTACAGGAAAGCGAGGTGGGCGATCTCAAGCAGAAACTGTCTGACGAAAAGCACCTTAGCTCGGGCCAGGCGCAGTCGTGGACGACGCCGTCGCAGCCGGAGCCCACGGATGGCTTGCCGCCGGCCGAGAAGCTCAAGCTCGCGGTGGTTGTTGCCGGCGTGGGATTGAGTCTGTACAAGGGCACCGAAGACGTCAAGAGCGAGGCCGAGCTTGCGGCCAAAGCGCTGTCGTCCTTCCAGCTGCAAAAGACGGCCGTCAAGGCCAACATCGACAAGGAATCGACCATGTCGGCCAACCTGGCCGTCAAGGCCTTCACGGTCGAGGATCTGCGCAAGCTGCGGCAGAACGCGTTCCCGCAGATCGTGCCGCCCGGCGCCCACGAGAGCTACCAGTTCATGCTGGCGGTGACGCAGCACGAGGGCCGCTCGCCGCACATCAGCGTGTCGGTGGACTCGCCCAAGGTGATTCTGGCCATCGACTATCTGCTTGCCCTGAAAGGGTTTGTTGATTTCGGCGTCATTCCGCCGAAACCCGAATCCGACAGCGACACCGACTCGGTCTCCAGCGACAGCAGCAGCGACCTGCAAAAGACGCCGTCCAGTCTCTCGGGCCCTGCGGGCGATCCTGCCCTGCCGGCCCTGGCAGAGACTTACCCGGAGCCGCCGTTCACCATGGACCTCAACATCGTCGACCTGTACCTGACGCTACTGGCGGATGCGGCCAACGAGGACACCGAGGCGATTGTGTTCAAGATCGAGCAGCTGCTTGTGGCGGTGGGCCGCACGTCGTCGCTGTCTGTGTCCAAGATCGGGCTGTTTTTGACGAAAATGAAGACGTTTGAAAAGAGCCGGCTGCGCATCATCGACGACTTTTCGCTCACCTGCGCCGTCGACGACCACGAATCGCGGCCCGACGCGGCCCTGACGTCGGTGACGGCGCATGTGGAGCCTGTGGTTCTGCGCATGTCGCTGCGCGAGATCTGGCTCATCATGAGCATCGTCAACAAGGCGTCGGGGTTGTGGGCCAGCGGAAGCGACGACAGCGACGACGACGATAGCGTGCTGCGACCGGGCAATGGCGACACTCGCAGCCTCAAGAGCAAGCGCTCCGCCAAGAGCGTCGCTGCGCCCGCGCCACGGCCGGCCGGCCGCAGCCCCGTGCGGGTGATGGGCGAGAAGCTCAAGGCCGAGTTCGAGGGCCTGCGCGTCGTGATTATCGGGCCCGAGCACCTGATGCCGATTCTGGACTACATTGTCAAGCCGTTCAATGTGAACGCGCGCAACTGGTCGTCGGCGCTGCGCGTGGACGCCTCCACGGAAATGTACGCCAACATCTACTCGTTCTCCAAGTCGGTGTGGGAGCCGCTGGTGGACTCGCTTTCGCTGGGCTTTAATGTGAGCACCAAAGAGGGCACGTCGGCCAACGCCATCAACATCTTTAGCAAGGCGGTCACTGATATCGAGGTGACGCCGGCGCTGATGTCGATCATCGACGATGTCAAGGACTATTTCAACGAGCACCAGGACATGAACGCGGTCTTTACTGCTGACCGCGACGAGGGCGCGCCCTATCGGGTGGTGAACCAGACCGGGTTTGCGATCGAAATCAAGTCCGACTGCGCGGACCCGCAAACCACCAAGGACACAAAGACCCTGCAGCCGGGCGAGACCGTGCCGTGGTCGTTCTACGACTGGCGCGTGCTGCGCGAGAACCTCAACCACACGACGCAGCAGGTCTCGCTGGGCGTGCGGCTTGTGGACTCGCCGTTTGCGCCGCTGCGCTCGGTGGCCGTCAACTCGGTCGGCGAGCATCTCTACATCCTCAAGCCCGACCATCCTGAAGGCGGCGATCGCCACAACCCGCACCGGCTGGTGTTTGATATCACCATCCAGCAGCGCATCAAGTATGTGACGGTGCGGTCGACGGCGCAGGTTTGTAACGAGACCGGCGTGGACATGGAGCTGCGGCTGCTACCCAAGAGCGGCTCCAACGAGTACGACAACTACACGTTCACGCTCAAGGCCGGCGCCAACACGGCGCTGCCCGTGCGGGCGGTGGACTCGGAGATCTTTGTGCGGCCCGACCCCAGCCTGGGGTACGGCTGGGCCGCCGAGCCCGTGTACTGGCGCAAGCTACTGCACGGCGACGCGACCATCGAGTGCAAGGGCACGTCGAACCCGTTCTATATCCAGGTTCGGCCCGATATCAACACCGCGCCGCTGGCGCAGCACTACCCGTTCCTGACCATCAACTTGACGGCGCCGTTTGAGCTCATCAACAACCTGCCGTATCCCTTTGATTTCCGCGTGTTTTGCCGCGACACTAAGCGCGACTGGCAGGGCACGCTGGCCGAGGGTCGCCGCGAGTACATGCATGTCGTCAATGCGCAGCAGCTGCTGTTGCTGAGCGTGCAGCCGCAGGGCGGCTCCGGCTACGGCCGGTCCGAGTTTGCCGTCATCAACTCCAAAGTCAAGGACTTTTTGCCCGAAGAGCAGCTGGTGCTTCACGGCGACGACGGCCAGCGCCTACAGTTGGCCATCCAGTACGCGCCGCTGCCCGGCCAAAAGGGCACGGCCATCGTGGTGTCGGCGCCGTACGTGATCAAGAACCTGACGGGCCAGCAGCTGACCATCTCCACGCGCGTGAACCATACCGTGGTGCCTGTGCAGGAGATGGCCGGCGGCGAGCTGCACGCCAAGCCCAAGATGTGGTCGTTTAACACCGATTCGTCGCGCAACCGCGCGGTCCTGCGGATCGACGACTCCCACGATAGCGGGCCCGTGAGCTTCAACGCTGTTGGCTCGGTTTCCGAGGTCGTCGTGCTTTCCCACGACCGCCAGAGCGAAATGCATCTGGGCATGGACGTCATTGACGGCGAGGGCCGCTACCGGTCCACCAAGATCGTGTCGCTGACGCCGCGCTTCATTATCTGCAACAATACCGACCGCGATATCCAGCTGAGAGCCCCAGGAAGCACTACCGAGGGCGAAACGCTTGTCGCTGGCAAACGGCTGCCGGTGGGTTTCATCTCCACGCTCTCGAACCGCGAAATGTGTCTTGCTGTACCCGGGCCCGAGCCAAAGTGGTCGGCGGCCATTGCGTTGGCGAATGTCGGCACGTCGTTTGTGCGCGTGCTGCAGCCGGGCCACCCCACCACGCTTGTTCGCGTGGATGTGGTGCTGGAGAACGCGACGCTGTTTGTGCATCTTCTCAAGGCCAAACAGTGGCCGTTTTCGATCCGCAACTTTACGGACCTCGAGTTTACGTTCTGGCAGTCCAACCCTATGGTCGATGAGGACGGTGTCGAGCGCCGCCAGTTTCAGCCCATCAAGTACCGCCTGCCGCCGCACGCGCAGATGCCGTACTCGTGGGACTTCCCAGCCGCCAGTCTCAAGGAGCTTGTGCTTGAGAACGGCGGCCGCAGCCGGCGCGTGCAGCTGGCCGAGATTGGCGAGCTGCCGCCCGCCAAGTTCCCTGCCCCCGCGGGAAGCGATTCGGGCCGCCATATGGCGCTGGTTGACCTCAACGTCGTGGCCGGCGGCCCGCAGCAGGCGCTGGTTATCTCCGACTATGTGGAGGAGGAGAGCCACTACGATCTCGTGCGCACGCGCACCAACGCCACGGGCGAGTTTGAGATCGCGCAGGTGGACGACGGCGAAAAGTACACCGAAGTCAAGCTGAACCTCAAGGGCATCGGCGTGTCCTACACAGGCATCGACAACAAGGAGCTGTGCTACCTGACACTGCGCAACCTCGAGATCAACTACTTTGTGTCGGAGCTGAACGAGACCATCAACTGGCAGTGCCAGTGGATCCAGTGCGACAACTGTCTTGCCGGCGACACCGATTTCCCCGTCATTGTGTATCCGACGGTGCTGCCCAAGTCCGGCGACGAGATGAAACAGCACCCGACAATCTCGGGCAGCATCACGCGCGTCACCGACGAGAGCTACGGCCTGATCTACATCAAGCACGCCACGATCCTGCTGCAGGAGCTCACGATCGAGGTCGACGAGAGCTTTTTGCTGGAGGTTGTCAAGCTCGTGCGCGGGCCCGAAAACAAGGCTGTCTGGGAGACCGATCAGGCCCTGCTGTGCAGCGATGCGCTGCATGTGCCGGCGCCCGAAAGCACCTCGGCAACGCAGGATATGTACTTTGAGCAGCTGCACCTGCAGCCCACGCAGATCAACCTGTCGTTTGTGCGCACCGGCGCGCTGGCCAACATCCCGCTGTTTGGCGGTGTGCTTGGCGACCTCAACTATCTTGTGGACGCCTTGACGATGACGATCGGCAACATCAACGATGCGCCGCTGCGCTTTAATGCGCTGCTCTTCGAGAACGTCCGCACCCAGCCAGATATGCTGCTCAAGGCCATGACCACCCACTACAGCCAGGAGTTCATCTACCAGCTGCACAAGATCATTGGCAGCGCCGATTTCATCGGCAACCCCGTTGGCTTGTTCAACAACATCTCGTCGGGCGTGATGGACCTCTTTTACGAGCCGTATTTGGGCTACACGCTCACGGACCGGCCGCGGGAGTTTGGCATTGGCCTGGCCAAAGGCGGTGCTTCGTTTATGAAGAAGAGTGTGTTTGGCGTGTCGGACTCGATTTCCAAGGTCACGGGCTCGCTTGCAAAGGGCCTCACGTCCATGACCATGGACCCGCGTTTCCAAAAGAGCCAGCGCGCGCGCTCGACACGCAACCGGCCCAAGAACGCGCTGTACGGCGTGACGGCTGGCGCCGAGTCCTTCTACGACTCGGTCGTCAGCGGCGTGACGGGTCTGGCTCGCGCGCCGCTCGAAGGAGCCACCTCGCGTGGCGCCGCGGGCTTCTTTTCCGGCCTCGGCAAGGGCCTCATTGGCGTGCCTACAAAGACTGCCATTGGCGTGCTCGATCTGGCCTCCAACATCAGCGAGGGTGTGCGTAACACCACCTCGCTCTTTGACGATGCCTCCATCGGCCGTGTCCGCGTGCCGCGCGTGATCAGTGCCGACGGTGTGGTGCGGCCCTACAACGGTCGCGAGGCGGTCGGCCAGATGATCATGCGCTCGGCCAACGGCGGCAAGTACTCGAGCGACTACTATCTTGCTCACACGAATCTCAGCAAAGATAAAGTGGTGGTTGTGACGCTGGAACGCATCATGATGGTCACCCTCAAGCGCATGGAGACCGAATGGACCGTCACGTACCCGCAACTCGCCACGGTAGTGATGGACCATGGCGGTCTGAGCTTGAAGCTGCACGGCAATGTTCGCGGGCCCTTCATTCCTCTCGAAAACGAAGACACCCGCCGCTACATCTACGGGGCCATTGGCGATGCCGTCGCCGAGTACAACCGCCGCCGCGAAACCCTGTATTAGTTACATACTTAGATATAATCTACTTCTCACTTACTGAGGTCCTCCTTCGCGGTGCTTTCTCGGGGATTGGTGATCCTACACACTTTAGCTCGGGTGGGAAAGTCTTGGCCTGGTGCTTTTGCGGGGGATTCCCCCGCACCCCTGGGCCGCCTTACCGGAAGCAGTCGAGTCCGCCGTGAGGCAGAAAACCGCGGGGTCTAGCTCGCAAAGTTAATAAAAAAAACCAGTCAGTGTAGTCTACCGCCTTAAGGCGGAAACCAACGAGCTTTAGCTCGGAGAGTTAAAAGTAAAGAATTTACAGACCCATTGAATTACCACCGTAGGCGGAAACCGACACAGGGTTTAAATAAGATGCCAGCGAGAGTAGCGATCAGAGCGCCCGAGAGGTGAGGCCCCGTCGGTTTTGAGCAGAGAAGTAGTCGAAGGCAGATTCGGGCTTGAAGCCGGCCACAGACACTGTACGGGCGCCAATGTAGCCGTCGGCGACTTTCAGGCCTAGCAGGGCGCTGGTTCCGCCGCCGATTATCTTGATGGTGCCTGCGGGCTCTGAGTCTTGCAGAGCAACCGGCTCAAAGTCCGAAAGTACTACTCTGAGAGAACGAGTCTTTTTCTTTTTGGTTTGCAGCTGTTCGAACCATAGTTTCCCAAGCGCACGTCCGGCAGCATCGGTTTGGGCTGCCGGCAGCCTTAAATCAATCTTTTGTTCGGCTCGCTCGATCAACGGAGCTCTTGAAGAGGTCACATCAGCCACTATATGTCGCTGCGGGTCCTTGAAAAGCTCCTTGGAGACGACCTCCGCCAGTCCCTGCGCACCCAGGACCGCCAATTCGTCTCGCAGTTGCGGCAGCGTAGTTCGAGCACCAATCGGTACTTGTTGCTGCCAAAGAACACGGCCACAATCGAACTTTGTAGGATGTAGAGTCTGCACGGAAACTCCAGTAGAAGGATGCAAGTCCATGATTGCCCGTTGCAGCGGTGCGGCCCCTCTATATTGAGGCAAGAGGCTGGGATGGACGTTGAGTCCTCCAAATGGTGCTTTCTCGAGAAAAGAAGCAGGAATTAAACGGCCATAGGAAACCGCAACCACCAAATCACTGGGATAAGCCTGGGAATAATCATTGAACTCCGCCTCGCTTTCAATCTCATCCCATGCCAGATCCATGGCCCGAGCCTGGTCCACCACTGGAGGAATAACAATAGTAGACTGGCCTCTTCCCGAAGGCTTAAGACGGCGAGTAACGAGCCGCAGATCTGCCAAAGGAGCCAGAGCTTTGAGTGACGGCACCGAAAAAAGATCGCTGCCAAAGAAGGTTATTCTCATTCCCAAACCAAAACGGACCGACCAACCTTTTGGGCAAGCTGCAGGTGGATCTGCAGAGCTTGGGAAGGGACGATTGACCAGGCGCGGGTTAGGGCGGATTTTGAGTTGCAGAGGGGCACCCTCCGCTGTGTTTAGGTTTGGCAGTGGGGGAAACGGGAAACCACGACAACACCACTGCTGACCCATGTCGCAGAGAGCCACGCTAGGAGCATGTTTTGCAGTCGCCATGAGCTGCGGAACACTTTATGTGTATAGTGCATATGCTCCGCAGCTCAGCGAGCGGCTTGCGCTCTCTGCCGCAGCCATTTCCTCGGTAGGCATGGTTGGCAATCTGGCTATGATGTGTTCGGGTCCATTTGCAGGCAGAGTGGTGGATCGGTACGGGTTTGCTGCTCCTTTAATTGTCAGTGCTATTTCAACCTTCTCGGGCTACACTTTGATCCGCATTGCCTACATCAATGAGCTCAGTAACCTTCCTGTTTTGGGCATTGCCCTGTTCCTGGTCGGCATTGGAGCCACTTTCGCGTTCTCAGCAACCGTGAAATGTGCTGCCGTCAATTTTCCGCGTACTCGCGGCTTTGCGACTGCCCTGGCCATGGCTGGCTATGGCTTGTCTGCATTTGTGATGTCTTTTCTGGGCAATTGGCTTGCTCCGGGTGATACAGTCGGCCTCCTGAAGCTCTTATCTTTTGTTCCTGCTTGTTTGGCCATTTTATTCGGGCCCGTAGTTGTTCTCAAACAGCCAAAAAGCAATCACCGCACCGTCACGTCCTTGGGAATGCGTCAATTCGACAGTGACTATATTGGGCTCTCCACGCTCGATTCAGAGGGCAGGGCCGTTTCGCCGGCCGCCCCGGCGCGGCTGGTGGATCGCATTACTGAAAACAGCGGCTCTGGTCGCCACGGAGGCGACATTCATGGCTCTGCCCTGCTCCGAAGCAGATTGTTTTGGAGCTACTCCTCTATTCTCGGCATTCTGGCCGGCATTGGCCAGTGCTACATCTACACTTGTGGCTATATGGTCAAGGCTTTGGCTACAGGCGTAGATGAGCGACCCTGGCAGGCCCAGCAGGTCGCTTATATTTCGCTTGCCAACTGTTTTGGCCGTATTTGCGCCGGCGTTGTTTCCGATATCCTCAAGAGCCAGCGCATCACAAGAACATACACGCTGCTGCTGGCTGCGTGTCTGTGCCTTGCGTCGCAGGTTTGCGCCAGCAACGTGCTGTCGGTTGAGCGCATGTGGATTCCGTCGGTGCTGGCCGGCTCGTTCTATGGCTTCTGCTACGGCTCGTATCCCGGCGTCATTAGCGAGGCCTTTGGCATACGTTACTTCTCGTCAAACTGGGGTCTCGTCGCGCTCGCACCCGCTCCGGTGGCCCAGATCCTCACGCTCCGCATGAGCTCCACCTACGACGCGCATGTAGTGGATGGCGTCTGTGAGGGTCCTGTCTGCTTTGCGAGCGCGTTCCGCGTCCACGCGGTCCTGGCAGTGGCCGCAGCCCTTCTTGTTATTTATACTGCCCGCCGTCTGGAACGCTAACGCATTCTCCTAGAACATTTAGACTCTGCTAGCAGCTAATACTTGTAATCATATTTGTCTCGACGGTTGTCTGTTCATGGTTTGATCTTCACCCCAAAAAGCTCGTCGGCTCTCGTCTCCACTGTAAGGCATGCTTTCTTTTTTTTTAACTCTCCGAGCTAAAGCTCGTCGGTTTTCCGCCTCGCGGCGGTAGACTACTCCGTACGATATGGTTTCTTTTTGGCTCCGAGCGAAAGCTCGTCGGTTTGCCCTCGCAGCGATAGACAGCGATAGACTCGACTGCTCGCGTTAACCTCCGCCGTAAGGCGGCCAGGAGGTGCGGGGGAATGCCCCGCAAGTACACTGCCCCAACTTCGATTGCTGTATAACTTTTCAATTGCTATCTCTAGAGCTAAAGTGACCCTAAAAGCCAGGAATCGAGAACGTTTGCTTGGCCTGGAAAATGTACAAACTGTCGCTGTGACCGTCAGAAAACGTCCATGACAAACAAGCAGCGGGCGGAGCGATTCGCGAATGCAGCGAAACCAAAAGGACTTAAAAGTAAAGGCAATGAGGGACTGAGCATCGAGGAGCAGAAGAGTCTGCTTGATTGTTTGGAAACAGCCGGCGACCTCAGCAGCCAGCAATTCCTGCAATTACGCAGCCTCAGAGAGTCGGCTTTGGCATCCTGCACCGATCTGTCGGCTGCGATCTTCAAGTTGAGTATAAAGCAGGGAATCAAAGGCAATCGGCCCGAGGTTTTATCTGCACTTTGTCACTTAATAGACGATATCCATCCAAAATGCCCTCAAGCAGACATTGACTATTATAGAGTGCTTTATGTGCTTGCATTATACCCAGTAGACGCGGAGAAAGCGTGCGACGAGTGGCTAGGCGTACAAAACGATCGCATTGGATATTTTCTGCAGGCCGCAGCAACCCGCGATCTGGGTCTGTTTCAGAGTCTATTGCTTTCGGAACCAGATATTTATTCAAAAACATTGATGGGCCGGCTGATCCCCAGATTGCAGGCTACCCTAGACGCAGCCCAACGCAGCTTCCGGCCATTGGGATCAGGCCCGCTTCTCGTCAGCTTTCCCGGCAAAGGACCCTGCTGAGTGTGCTGAGTGCTGAGTGAGAGAAGCTGGCGCAGCATGGATGTATCTAAAATAGTGGATATGGGCTTTACGCCGCAACAGGCCCAGCAAGCGCTCAATCAGACCGGAAACGACTTGGAAAAGGCAGTGGAGCTGCTGGTGGGCGGATCGGTGGTGCCTACGCCCGCAAGCCGTCCGCAATCGCAGGGCCCCCAATCGCAGGGCCCCATTACTGCGTATACCGCGCAATCCAGCCAGCACAGCACCATGTCGGGCCAGCCGCAGCAGTATGACTATGATAACAGTTCTGACTCGGAGGACGAGATTGCCGTGTACGTGCGGCAATTGCTACGTCCCCGCATTCTCGAGACCGGACGGCCGCTGCTCGTAAGCTCGCGGTTCCCGCTGCTTTCGGCCATCATCATGTGTCTGCAGACGGCCCCGCCGCTGCGACAGGCATTGCTGAAAGATATGCCCGATCTGGGCTTCTCACCCGAATGGTGGTGCGGTGAGTCTGTGGCGGTGCCGCTGAGCTCGCACAACACCACGCCCGAGAGCCTGAAGCTTGAGATGCAGCGGCAGGCCGCGTTTCTGAGCGGCGGCGTCACGCCGCATCGCGCAGTCGCGTCCACGGCGTTGCTGGAGCAGCATCTGCCGAACTCGGCGCTCGAGGATCTCGAGGAGCTGCTGGACATCATTTCCAGCACCTCCAATCTCGAGGACGTCATGGCTCTGTCGCTAAAACAGGCCGGCGAGCCAACCCGCGAAAAGAACCGTCTCATGATCGAATTGTCGTCCAACACCGACTTCCAGGACGCCTGGGATGCCTACTTTTGGCCGTCGGGCGAGCCGCCCATCGCCATCAAGTCGCTGCCGCCCGTCATCTGCATCGAGTGCGAGGGAAGAGCCCGCCTGCCTGAGAAATGGTACCCGCAAAGGTATCTCGAGGCGTTCCGGCCGTTTGTGGACCGCCTGGACTCGCTGCGGCACGATCTGGACCGCCAGGCCAACGAGACCGTGCGTCGCCGCATGAATCTGATCGGCGCCAACGGCAAAGACGTTTCGATGCTGCTGGAAATCTCGCATGCTGCGCTGGTCGCAGCCCCCGCAACTACCTCTGCTGCCGCTGATGGAGGCGATGAAGAGCGGGATCAGTGCACCGCGGCGGCTGCGAAGCTGGCGGCATTGGCTGCGACTCTAAAAGGGCGTCGTGCCACGCTCATGGACGAGGCCTCGGCTCTACGCGGCCGCCGCAACGATCTTCTCGACAGCTTGTGTCCTCCAGACAAGGACCTTTTTGAGGGGCTGGAAACCGACATCGATTTCGAGCCCTACGAGCTGTATGGCCTGGTCATTGGCGAAGAGGATTACTATTATCGTGTCAACAACGACTGGATCCTTGTTTCTGGCGGCAAGCCCGAACACTCCAGCATTTCTACGGTGCAGCTTGCCGGCGTTAGCTCGGGGCACTGTTTTGCGCTCTACACAAAGCCCGCAGAGTATCCCGAGGACGGCCCCGAGCCCGCGGCTGCATTCCTCGAGCGCGACTCGGCGCAGCTCCTGAACGAGGTCGACGTGATGTCAATGTCCTCTGTAGAGTATGCGGCGGAGTCTGAAGGCGCCTCAGATGGCATCGCCACTGAGCATGTGGAAATCGACAGCGATTCCAGCTAGCATCTATCTCTCCAGTACATATCTCTCTAGTAGGTTCGGCCGTTCATGCCGTTCAGCACACAGAAGTTTCAGCAACGAGAGTAACAGCTCAATCTGAAGGCGTTTGTAGGGTTCTCCATGGGTGCCCTCGGCCGAATCATGGGTGTTAGTCCAGTCTACCGCCGCTAGGCGGAAAACCGACGAGCTTTAGCTCGTAGATTTAGGAAAAGAAAAACAACCTATGAAAGAACGGTGCTGGCAGGGCTTTAGTTTAGAAACATACAACGCACTACGGTAAGAGACCTACAGACTAGATAGCACAGTATCCGCCATCAACGCGGAGATCAGAACCAGTGGTGTAGGTACTGGCATCGCTGGCAAAGTAAAGGAACGCACCAGCAACCTCCTTGGGGTTGGCCATGCGTTTCATAGGAGTCAGACGGTTCCACTCCTCCTGCACAGCACTTTTCTGCCAGTGGGTCATATCGGTGTCGATATAGCCCAGCGAGACGGTGTTGACGCGAGCAAAGTCGATCCATTCGATGGCCAGCGAGTTGCTCAGCTGGTGTAGAGCAGCCTTGGCAGCGTTGTAGCAGGCCTGCTTCTGAGGTACATTGACAATGTAGCCCGAAATCGAGGCATTGATCACCAGAGATCCATGGCCCTGATCACGAAAGACCCGGCCAATGTACTTGGCGCAGTAGTAGACGCTATCAACATCAACATCCATGATGCGACGCCATTCTTTATGGTCAGGCTCGTCGATAAGCGCACCCTTGGTCCAGGCAACGCCGGCATTGGCAATGAAAATGTCAATTTTACCAAACTCGTGCACTTGCTCGGCAATTGCCTTCTCAACCGCATCAGGATCAGTGATTTGCACCTGGTAGGCCTTGGCCTTCACGCCGTACTTTTCAGCCAGCTCCCGAGCCTTATCGCTGCAGTCGTGGGAATTGTACCACATGGCAACATCGGCGCCGCATTGAGCAAAGCCTTCAGCAATGGCGAAACCAACACCAACAGAAGCACCAGTAATAGAGGCGACTTTGCCTTTCAAAGAGAACAGATCAAGCAAGGTTCGAGACATACCCCAGATTAAGGGTAAGGCGCCCTATTTATAAGGATCGTGAGGGGACGACAAGGCCCTAACAGTCCCCACAAAAAGAAATAATCTCAGCTTAGCTTATCTCGTCCATATTTGGGCTTACATTACTTTTTGCGGGATTTTGCTGCAGGCTAGTCTCTGCAAGCTTCGGCGCGTCGCTTTTCTCTATTGTTGCTGTCGGTGATTATTGTTTCAATTCTATAGTTAATCGCTTACGTTCCTCTAGGTGCAGCGGAACTGGATCGGAACCGGATCGGAACCTAAAAGGAACCAATGTGGAGTCGGATCGGGCCTAGCAGATACCCTCTTGGCCCTGATAGACCCCTGATTAGGTGGCTGCTGAGAAGTGGGTGGGCCATCGAGAGTCTTGTTATGGAGACGCAGGCTCATGCACGTAAGCTGCATACCCCAAACATGGCGTGGACCGAGTTTGAAATCAACGGCGCTCTGAGAAAATATGGCTTCTGTATGGAAGATTTAGAGTTTCCGGATACTGAAAATGGGCGCCAAATGATGGCTTTGTTTGAGAATCTGCTGCAAGCTTGTCCCGAATCAGACGAGCGCTTGGCAACAATCAATGCGCGCGTCCGCTGCAGTCATCGAGAGATAGAGGTGCTGGATCGTGAGGCTGCCCGGCTCGATAAAAAGATGTGCGATTCTGAACGTGAACTCCATGCTATGACCTCGAAATCCAATGCCACCAAAGACGAGTTGCGCAGCGTGAAGCTGGAAAAGCTCAAGCTTAGCCAAAAGCGCGAGAAGATGGAAAAGCGCATCACCGACTTCAACAATGCTCATGCACGCTCCTTAAATCACTCAATAAAAACAAGCAAAAGCACCGTGCCCGGAAAAGCGGCTGATGCTGAGCACGAGGCGGTGCGTGAGGAGGTAATGCAGCTCGTCGAAGAGTATGGGCCCCGACTTGGCTTCGATGTGGCCAAATATGCCCACAAAGATGTTGGAGATATTGTTGAGCAGCTATTTATCTATCTGCGAGATATCTTTTCGACGCATGCCGTGCTCCCTCGCCAAGAGTTCGAACTGCTTCAGCAGAGTCTCCAGCATGTGCGGGACCAGCGAGCCCAACTCGAGGACCTGGTCAAGCAAATCGAGTTCTCCAAGTTCTGACCGGATCACATCCCAGTAGCTGATAATCTCTATAGTCGGCAGAGCCTTGGTTTGAAGAGTCAAAACAAACTCGAACCGTGTAGCACCCCAGGCTGCTTTCGGCAGAAGTGGGTACCGCAAGAGCCTACCGCGAGAAGGCGGAAACCAACATGCCCAGAGTTAGGAAACAGAAAAGAAAGGTGAAAAGAAGAGACTATAGTATGATACCAGAGTGTAGAGCGTAGTTTAGACAGCCACCCGAGGAGCAACTAGGAGTGTTAATAAAAGCTAAGTGAGATAAGGATGTCTGAGCAACTCTGTGGCCGAGGGCCGCTGCTCTTGGTCAATAGCGAGCGTTTTTTCCACAAAGTCCTTGCCACGCGAAGACAGCTGCTCGGGGATCTCTGGTTTTGTTTGGTTTCCTATGCGGTAAATGGCCTGCATTTGCGTCAATGTCGGGAACGGGTGGGTGCCGGTGAGCATCTCAATCACCAGGCATCCAAACGACCAAATATCTGCCTTAACGGTGGTACCGCGCTGTTTCACCACCTCGGGCGCCATCCAGAACGCCGAGCCTTGCATACTTTGGCGGTTATTGGAGACAAGCTGCTGGGTCTCTGATTTCTTGGACAGCCCGAAATCGGAGATCTTGATAGTGCCTTTATTATCCACGAGGATATTCGCACCCTTGATGTCGCGATGGATAATCGAGCGGTCGTGCAAGTATTCGAGGCCCGCCAAGATTTGCTTGGAGTGATGCTGCACCAATGTTTCTTCAAAGGAACCCATTTGGCTGAGCATGGACGCCAGCGAGCCGCCGGGAACATACTCTAGGAAAATGTTAAGCGTATTCTCCTCCGACATGAACCCCACATACTGGACGATGTTTTCATGGTCAAAGTCGCGCATTATGGTGATTTCGCGCTGTAAGGCGCTGACCATCTTCTTTTTGCGCTGCTCGTCGACGCCCGCGTCGGTTGGCAGCTCTACTTGTTTGACGGCAAGCAGCTCGCCGTTGGACTTGTTTACGCCCATATAAACGGTTCCAAACGAGCCCGACCCAATGACCTGGCCCTTGAACCACTCGGTGGGCACCATGCCCTCACTTTCGAGCACGGCCGCCAGATCAGGCTCCTCTTCAACAGGGATAGAAGTATCGCCCATTTCCGAGGCCTCTTCGATAACATCGTGGCGTGAAAGAGTGGCCAGCGATGAGAACCGCCGCGCGTAGCTCGTGCGGCGGCTGCTATTGTTGCCGGCCGCAGAACTGGTCGGCCGCGCCCGAGGAACAGGCGAAACGGTGCCGGCTGGCGCAACCCCGGCAAGGGTTGCTTGCGAGTCTGAGGAGCTAATGCCCGGCACAATGAGGTTGCTGAACCGCCGACTGAACCGCTGGCTACCTCTGATGGACGAGATGCGTCGCTGCACAATCACACTCTTGCGCAACGTCGCCTTGAGCTCGTCTTTATCGGCCTCGGGGAAGTACTCATCCAGATTATTCGAGACCTGTTGTGATGTAGGCCGCTGTACGCTCTCTCGCGACGGATTGCGAGGGTCTGTGCGAGGTTGAACATGCACATTCCGGGGAGGGGTATTGCGGATAGAAAGAAGCATATTTGCGTTGGGGCTACGAGCCAACGCCACAAGTTCACTATCACCCACGACTCGAGCTCCATCATAAACAGTCCAATTGGGCAAAGCACTTTCGGCCATTGATGGAAACACTTTGCGAAGCACGGTTAGTTTGACGTCGTTGGAGGACCGGCACCGGCTGACGTTCACAAACCGAGTCTTGCCGTCTGTATATGCGAATCGCAGCGAATCTCCATCGTATCTATCAGAAGTAAACGCGTCTACGCCGGCGAAATAGTCAGATGACATTGACGGAGCAGCCGACGTTGCGGACACCGGGTTGCTTGAGACGGTCGAGGGGCCTGATCCCGCTTCTTTTGGTCGGTCGGACCGCTCCGGAGTCGCATTGACCTGCCGAAGCCAGCGGATTGCCTGATGGACCCTCACACGGTCGCCCACAATGGGAATAAGTTGCTTTAGCTCAGGCTTGGTGAGCTCCACAAGAATGTCGCCCGTGATATCGTTCTTGTCGAAACTCTCGATATGGTCGCCGCATTTTATTGACCGTAGCCATTCATGCAGATCATGCTGCGACCACTCGGCCACCGGCCGCGAGTTGGCAAAGTTGGCTTCGAATGGAGAGATCGGCTGTGGAGGAGGAATCAGCTCGCCAGATGCAACCGTCCGAGCACTGGAAGGCTGGGCAGGAGAATAACGAGATGCCATACCTTTTTACTAGGCTAAGAACCGGAAACAAGTTTAAGATGGTGTGGTTGCTGGGGTTTTAGTGAGGTGGTGAGGTTTGGATCAAGGAGAGTATGCGGGCTGCGTATCCAAAAGAGGGCTTGTGTACGTGCGTTGTGGGTGTGTAATAAGTAATTACCTTACTGTGGGGTTATTCGTGCCCAGCCAAACCTTGTTTCATATGAGATATTAGGGTGCATTTGTTGTTTACTTTTTTTTCCGTTATCTACTTAAGGTTTGACTGAAATTGTCTTTAAATTCCACCAGGCTATTTTTGGTTCGGACCGTTGTGGTTATGGTCTTAATATAGCATTGTTGCTAAGGCGACCTATTGACTTACATTGGCTATAGTGGGGCTGTGTGTCCGGTGGGCTCCCCTTACATCCCTTACAGGCTTTAGGCTCTCTGGGGGGCCCACCGTTCCCAAGGCTTACTACTAGAGTTACTGCCAGGGTTCCTATCGGCTTCCTATCAGCTTACTATCGGGCTTACTATCAGGCTCCATAGGCTATGTTCCCAACGGCTATGTTCCCAAGCGTTACGTTCGTAAGGGTTAGTAGCTAGGCTTATCAGAGATCCCCGGCTGGGTAATTAGTCCCTAGCATGACTGGTAGTAGTGCAGCGATTCTGATTGTTTCAGATACATGCTCCAAAGACCCTTCGCAGGACGCTACTGGCCCCGCATTGGCGGCCGTATTAGCTCTGCCTAGCGAAATCTTCTATGTTGCAGACGATTCCTCGGAAATCAGATCCAAAGTACGGAAACTCTGCGGCTCCTATTCGCTGGTCATTGCGTCTGGCGGAACAGGCTTTGCCCCCAGAGATGTCACTCCGGAAGCCGTCAGTAGTCTCATTGACAAGCCGGCTCCGGGTCTGGTCACTGCAATGCTGGTTACGGGTCTTAAATCGACTCCTTTGGCTGCATTGGCCCGGCCGGTAGCTGGCACCATCGGCGACTCGTTGGTGTTCACTGTCCCGGGATCCACTAAAGGAGCGCTTGAAAGCGTCTATGCGATTCTGGAAGTCATTCCGCATGCTCTTAAGTTACTTTCCGGTGAAAATTCTCGCAAACTTCACGCTTCGGACAACGCTTCGTCTACTGCTGCTTCTACTGCTCCTGCTACTGCTGCTTCCACCAGTGAAGCTAAACACACAAAATCAAAATCTGCTCCCACGGTTGTTCCTACAGAGACCAAAACATGCTCTCACAATCACGGCCAGGAAAACCCCTACGCCGCGCCTGTTCTTGGCCACAAACCACTTGTTTTGTACGGTCCTGCTCAGCGGCCGCGCGAGTCGCCTTTCCCTATGATTCCCTTTGCCCAGGCTCTGCAAACGGTCCTGGACAACACGCCCAACCCCACGCCTTCGTCGGTGTCGCTGATGGACTCGCTTCATCATGTTCTGTCGGAGGACGTCTATGCTCCTTTGAACGTGCCTCCGTTCCGGGCTAGCATTGTCGATGGCTACGCGGTTATGCACTCAGACTGTCCCGGAACGCTTCCGGTGTCGCATGTGCTCACTGCAGCCGCCGATATCCCTACGTTTGAAAGCGCTACGTGCGTGCGCATCACTACTGGAGCACCGGTTCCCCATGGTGCCACTGCGGTTGTTCCCGTTGAAAACACCACCGTTGCCGAGGAAAAAGATGGCCAGGAAATCAAAGTAAACATCTCTGCAGCCAATGTTAAATCGGGCGACAATATCCGCGACATTGGCTCTGATCTTGCCTTGGGCGAGCTCGTGCTTCCGCGCGGCACGCCCATCACTCCGGTGGGCGGCGAGGTCGGAGTGCTGGCATCTATTGGTCTGTCCTCTGTGCCGGCGTATCAACGCCCTGTAGTCGGCGTTCTGTCTACTGGCGACGAGGTTGTGTCGGTGACTGCGGCATGTTCAGGCTCACAGATCTGGGACTCCAACCGGCCCATGATCCTCACTGCTCTGCAGAGCATGGGCATCGAAACGGTCGACCTGGGCATCGCCGACGATAAAGTCGATGTCCTGCGCCAGCGGCTTGTCGACGGCCTCGAAAAGTGTGACATTCTTGTCACCAGCGGCGGCGTCTCGATGGGCGAGCTCGACTTGCTCAAGCCAATGATCCAGCAGCTGGGCGGAACCATCCACTTTGGTCGCGTGGCTATGAAACCGGGAAAACCAGTCACATTTGCCACTCTTGGTCACCGCAAACTCATCTTCGCGCTGCCCGGAAACCCGGCTTCCACTGGCGTCTGCCTCAACCTGTTTGTCCTGCCCTGCATCGACACCTGGTCCGGTCTAGACTGGAAGGCTCGTCGCGTCAAGGTGCGCATCGAGGCATCCGTACCTCTGGACCCGCGCCCCGAGTTCCATCGCGTGCACGTCGATGTCACGTCGGCGGGCCTTGTTGCGCGCAGCACGGGCTTCCAGCGTAGCAGCCGCGTCAAGTCGATGGTCAATGCAAACGCGTTCCTTTGTTTGCCGCCGAAAACAGACGAAACAAGCTCCCTGCCGGCAGGAAGCATGGTCGACGCGATCCTTTTAGCTTTATAACTTTTAATTGTTTCTATTATCGTTTAAGAGCCAGCCATTTATCGGCTTGCCCATTTGGCCAGTAATTGAGCTGTTCCTTGTTTTGCTCCTTATCATACTACATACTATACTCTAAACTAGGCACTCATATATCGTGGAAATGAGTGGTATCCTGACTCCCACCGGCGCGGTAACAGGAGATAGGTCTGCTCCTCGATGTCTGCTTCGGGGAACTCGTCGTACCACTCGTCCTCATTGGTCAACAGTCGGTCCAGTGGAACCAAATAACTATCGGAGCGGTAGCTTCCGATTGGAACATCAATGTGACTGGACCTTGATCTTGATCTCCTATTTGAGTGGTTCGATCGATTGGACCGTGCAGAATCCAATTGGGACCTCGCGGACCGATTGGAACGATGAGGGTCTGCGCGCTCCGGAGCGCCTTGGTTATTTTTAGGCTCATCCGCATTACTATTCCGGTTGCGCTTATTTTTGTTTGCACGATTGGGCTTCCGCTTGCGGCGACGCCTGCCAATCTGAGGAGGGCCCAGAGCAGACTTGACGCGATCCCGAAATACGGCTCTAGATATAATCACCTTATCATGAGGCTTTGCAGATATCAACACGCCAATAATTGATAGGAGCCATCCTGCAAGAAACATCCAACGGGCAGCAATAGTGGCCGTTTCAAACTCATGGAACAGAGCATCTGAGCCCGTCGCTACAAGGCCAGTGAAAAAAACAGTATGGTAAGGAACCACCTGCCACATGGCGAAATACTGAAGCACATCCACGAGAATAATGATTTGAAGGGCACCACAAGCAAGCAGCAAAAAGATAGGTCCACTCAAGCCGGCTGCAAGGTCTTGCCCGGCCAATACAGGGCTAATGCATTTGATGGCAAATACAAAATAAGCACCGAGAATCGAGGTGATAATCACATTCAGAACTAACTGTAGAACTGACTTCTTTTCGGCAAACGGACGAGCTGCAGCGCAGATGCCGCCGACTAAGATCGTAGAGACAATGTAGATGCGTCCAAGGTTAGTGATAGAAGGCTCGGTGATAGGCATCACCCAGCCTTGGCCAGAGCTAATCATAAGAACCATTTTAGGGACAGCCACAGTGGTTCCTAAGGTAGTGTGAGTATCGGGCATTTGATCAAACAAGAGAGGGGGGATAATGCAATTGCAAACCAGAGCTAACACACCCATTGGGCTGACCACCGACGCGGGAGCCAGACCATAGGCAATGAAATTAGAGCACTCTCCGAAACTTTGGTTAGTATATTCGAATAGACTGATTTTTTGCGACAACTTACATCAAGAGCAGAACACCAACCCACCATAATTGGTTCTGGAAATGCGGAACAGGCACGCCATTGATGGCAAGGCGTACCAGACGGCGTTTCGCTTGCTTTTGTATACTAATTGCAACTGCAACTGCGATATTTCCTAAAACAGCGGTCACGATACCTGCGAATCCATATTGTTGCATAGGGAAGGATTATGCACGCATGCATTAGCTATATGCCTGCATTAGCTATATGCCTGCATGTGCATGATTCTTCTCCCAGCGCCTTCTCTGTCACTTGAAAATCACTCCGCCTAAAGTAAGTAATGGTATAATAGTTAGCTATTTAAAACGCGCATCGAACAATGCTGGTTAACCCTTGGGCCAGTTTGCATCTACGCACGTCCGTCCTGCGCACTTCGCACCCGAGGCCGCCTTGCATAAAATCGACTACCTGTGCCATGGGTGATTTTTAACTGCGCTAAACGCGAAAGAATAATTACATTCTAGAGCCTCCAAAACGAAAGCACTCATGTGAGCTAAGAAAGATGCAAAAAAGGTAAGGGAATTAAACCCTGTATCACTCCTCTCCGGGGGGTCGAACCCCGAACCTTGGGATTACCCAGCTGGGCTTCGAACCGAAGCCTTCTGTAAAAGTCCCACGCTCTGCCAATTGAGCTAAAGAGGACACGAATTGACAAATTTGAATTTGTTCAGAAGACATGTCAATTCTGTAATATGCCGTCTTAAATCCCTTATTTTAAACTAAACCTGTAATGACAGTTTATTTCGAGCAAGAAAAACATATACATGGCCATAAGAACCTAACCATGGGCCTCCCAGGTGAGTCAGAATCCTTCTACGCCAATAAAACGTCATTGAACAAGCGCTGAACAGTGCTGAACAGCAAGAGCAGAAAGCAAATAGTGAAGAACTAATATTTATGTACATTAAGCATCGCGCAGCCAGAAGTTCTTGCGTCGCTGCCGCTGGTCTCTTGCGCGGATCCGCTTATCGTTCCACATGCCCTTGATAGTCTCTAACCGGCCAGCCATCTCGACCGCACGGTCGGCGTTCGGCTTGGAAGCCAGGCCAATCACATACTCAGATACACCAAACTTGGATGCAAGGGCCTTGCGGGTCCATTTTTCAGGCTCGGAATCGCGCAGCGACTGGATCTCGATGACGTCGGCGTCTTTGAGGTGATATGTGCGAGCCGGCGACGCTGAAAGCTGCGGCATTGTCGAAATAGCAGCCGGTTGCGCATCCTTAAGAACAGTGCGCTTATCGGACGCTGGCACAAACGCGGCCGGAGTTTGCAACGGGTTAGGAGCGGCCGGAGCAGGGTTATAGACAAGACCCTCGGGGAGTAGGAACTTATTCTTGAACGCACTGCGAACAGGATTGTATTTGGTCGGGAACCGGGTCTTGACCGGCGTCTTATGTTTAGTGGAAAACCGGCGGATCATCTCTGTTTCTTGATCCTTTGGGACTGGAAATATCCTGCTGAAAAATCCGGGACTGAAATTTGGGATCGCTCGCCGCATTACTAAGGGGGAGACATCTGGAGGTGCCTTTACTAAGTGCCGGGGACTGTGAAACTCCTACTGTTTAAGGAAGTGGAAATGAGCTTGGCCGAGCAAATAGCGGGCCAACTGGGCATGGATGAGCCCCAGCATGCATTGGCAGATGCAATGGTTCGTCTCAGAGATTCCTGCAGCTCTGAAGAAGCGTTTGAAGCAGCATGTAGTGCCTTTGGCGTCTTCAAGCCAGATTTTTTGGCAGCTGTTTATTCTACAAGAAAAGGTGATTCTGATTCTACCCGAAACGAATTCTCTTTGGAATCTAAAACCTTTCCCGATAGAAATGATGGAGACGCTGCACCGGATGCGTCTAGGGTTGGGGATTCAACAGACGACCTCGAGCAGGACAGAGAATGGTACGACCAACGTACTGAAGAAGACCCTGAAATCTTCTCGGAGAAGCCAATTAATCGTGAAGATGCCCACAGCAAGTTACGATTGTATGTAGCGCATCGCAAACCTCCGTTTTTGTCGACCGTCTCCACCAAGGCAGATATTCCTGTTTCTCCGGTCAAAGACCCTGAAAGCCGCATGGCTATGACTGCTCGCAGCGGTAGCGCACTTGTTAAGTTGCGGCGGACCCAAAAAGAGCGGGCCAAGCAGGCTCGGGATGCTGCTTCTAACGAAGGTACTTTCCTCGGCAAAATTGACGACTCTAAAGGCCAAGCAAAGTCGCAGCGCAGACTCAAAATGTCGGCCAAACGACTCTCGCGTGAAGAGATACTTGAACAAAGACAAAGCCTGCCTGCTTTCGCTGTGCGAGATGAACTTCTCAGAGTCATCAGAGAGAACCAAGTCACTATCGTCGTCGGCGAAACAGGTAGTGGTAAAACTACGCAACTGGGCCAGTTTCTGATGGAGGCCGGGTTTGCAGACCATGGAATGATCTGCTGCACACAGCCGCGTCGAGTTGCCGCAATGTCAGTAGCTGAACGCGTCAGTGTGGAACGAGGCGTAAAGCTGGGGACAGAGGTCGGCTACTCGATCCGGTTTGAGGATGAAACTGGGCCCGAAACAAAGATAAAGTTCATGACTGATGGTATTCTTCTTCGTGAAGCTCTTTCAGAACCGCTCCTGGAAAAATACCAATGTATTATTATCGATGAGGCGCACGAGCGAGCTCTTAACACGGATATCATCCTCGGGTTGCTCCGGCGCGTGCTGGCTACTCGCCAGGACCTGAAACTAATTGTTACCTCTGCTACACTGAATGCTTCCCGGTTCTCGCAATTCTTTGGCGGTGCTCCGCAGTTTACTATTCCCGGGCGTACTTTCCCAGTACACGTCAACAACCTAACAGTGCTTCCAGACGACTATGTGGCTGCATCAGTGAAACAGATTCTTTCGATTCACCTGCAAAAGGGCCCGGGTGATATTTTGGTGTTTATGACCGGTCAAGACGATATCGAGGCGACTTGCGACGAACTGAGATCCAAAATGAAACTGCTAACAGATCCCCAACCTCTGGAGATTCTTCCTATTTATTCGCAAATGCCGCAGGATTTGCAAGCGCGGATTTTTCTTCCTGCTCCAAAGGGCGTTCGTAAGGTGGTGGTAGCAACCAACATTGCCGAGACATCATTGACTGTTGATGGTATTCGCTACGTCATTGATGGCGGCTACTCCAAGCTTAAAGTATACAAGCCTCAACTGGGAGTAGACACATTGCAGCTGGTGCCTATTTCTGTGGCCAATGCGGGCCAGCGCGCAGGTCGTGCTGGTCGTACTTCGGAAGGCTTTTGCTACCGCATGTACCCTAAAGCTCTAGAGCTGAGCGACATGTACGCGCAGACAGTGCCTGAAATCCAGCGTACCAACCTCGCTAATACAGTTCTTTTGCTCAAAACTTTGGGCGTAGACGATGTATCTGACTTTGACTTTCTGGACCCACCCAGCGCTGCAGCGGTCTCTGCAAGTCTGCTTGAGCTCTGGACTATTGGAGCGCTAGACAATTCAGGTGCACTTACGCGCCTAGGCAAGGAGCTAGCCAACTTTCCAATGGACCCCCATATGGGCCGGCTGCTGATTGCTGGAGTCGAAGACAAATGCATATCCGAGACCTTAACGATTGTGTCCATGATGTCTGTTCCAAACGTGTTTTACCGCCCGTTGGAACGTGCCAAAGAAAGCGATAGCGCCCGAGAAAAGTTTTTTGTGCCGCAGAGTGACCATCTGACTTTGTTGAACGTGTATCGCCAGTGGAAGGCGCATGGCTCCAGCGCTAAATGGGCGTCTGACCATTTCCTACATCTTAAATCGCTTCAGCGAGCAGAAGATGTACGGCAACAACTAGAGAGAATGGTCAAGAGTCTGTATGGCCTCTCAAAACTAGATAGCACTGACAACTGGGACTCCATCCGCCGCAGTATATGCAAGGCATATTTCCACCAAGCAGCCCGCACAAAGGGCCTAAAGTCGTATGCTGGTATGCAAACGAATGTGGTGATGAAGCTCCATCCAACTTCTGCACTGTATGGGCTGGGCTATTTGCCCGAATATGTTGTGTATCATGAGCTGATCTTAACCACCCAGCAGTACATGACTATTGTTACTGCTGTGGAGCCTGAGTGGCTTCTGGAGGATGGAAAGGTTATGTACTATACCGAAGGCATGCAAATTGAGGAGCTTGAAGCCACTTCTGTACCCAAGAATTTGTTTAAAAAGAGCCGGGTTGAAAAGACCAAGCCAAAGCGAAGATTCATGCGTGGAGTATGATGAGTCTTACTAGTAATTTAGAGGTTCATGCGACTAGAAATATGTACAGTTTACAAGATAATATTATCGAGAATACGAGTCTTTTTGCCAGTTGCTGCTTGCAGTCCGACAGCAGCACTAATTACGTCTCCCTGCTTGGCCTCATCAATAGGCAACAGCGAGTTCAAGTCGGTAACCTGAATGTACTCAATCGACTCAAAAATAGGCTCGGCCTTGAGGATCTCCTCTACTGCAGACACAAGCGCAGCAGAGTCTTTGACACCAGAGTCAAACAGCTCTTTGCCGGCTGTAAGGCCCTTGTACAGCGCCTGTGCTCTTTGGCGAGTTTCCGGCGAAAGATACTCATTTCTGGAACTCATAGCCAGTCCATTAGGCTCCCGCTTGGTCTTTCCAACAACAACTTCGATAGGCATTAGCAGATCCTTGACCATGCGGCGGACCACCACAGTTTGTTGGATATCCTTTTGGCCAAAATAGGCTCGGTCAGGCTGGACGGCATTGAACAATTTAGCAACAACAGTTGCGACTCCGCGGAAAAAATGCGGCCGAATGGCTCCTTCTAATTGGTGTGACAGCCCAAGAACCTCCACAAATGCACCGGTTTGATGCTTTCTATCCAAGACAATTCCTGAGGGATACATGTCCTCCACAGTCGGCATAAACACCACAGGCTCAACAGCAGGAGCCGCCTGCTCGGCAACTTGGGTGATCTTTGAAATATCAGCCTCAAATTTGCGGGGATACTTGTCTAGATCCTCATTTGGAGCGAATTGACTCGGATTGACGAAAATAGACACCACTGTCGCAGGGTTTGCAGCCATACTTTGCTTGATCAAATCCAAATGGCCAGCATGCAAAGCACCCATAGTTGGAACCAGACCAACTGGCACAGATGCGAACCGCTGAGCATGTCTCCATTGCCTGAGGCCCGCCAAGCTTCTAATTACCGACACCATATTGGGTTAGGGCACCGTTTTTTTTGTCAATATTTAAGAGAAAAAGAGTGGGGCAGTTGAAATTTCAAATGCCGAGTAATAGGCATGAGTCATAGTTGCTATATGGTTATTCAGCCGGGAAGGATGACAACAACATGTGTAAGCTCCTTACTAACCTGATTTACGAGCGCGCCTTGGATCCAAAACAAAAGAACGCAGAATTTAATTTTTTGATTAAAGCGTCAAGGGATTGCCTTCGCACAAAAGATGTCTGATGGTGGTCATAAGCGGTTATCCCGCGGTCTACGCCATATTTTCAATGATACCAGCGATGGTGCGATCCGCGATCCTGGATCAGTTCATCAGCCGCGCCGGCGCCTTGAGCGTGCAATGCCTACAATGCCCGGTGCCACGCCCGCGCCGCCCCGTGTTGATCGATTAACTCCTCAATTACCACCCTCTGTGCCTCAATCGGGAAGGCGTCCCGTGTTTGCTAACGCTCGTGCAGCGCCTACTCCAAGCGCGGCGCCCGGTGCTTCGCTGAACCAATACCGTGCCTTCCCCGGCGCTTCTGCGCGCCCTGCACGAACTAATGCGCGCCCTGTGGCGCAACACCCCGGTTCTGGTCCTGGTGCTCCTAATCCTAATTCATCTGCAAACACGCCTGGCAGTTACAACGCGCGCAACCCCACGCCCCGCACGCGGCTGGTTGTTAATGTTACCGAGAGTGCGCGCCTTGCTCTGTTGAGGAACCGCGATTGGCAAAGCAAGACCCTGCGTGAGATCAACCAATTGCTGCGGGAGGCGGGCTTTACTGGGCAACTAGTCAATCCGGTCGTGGACCAGCGGCCGCCGGTTCGGGTTATCACCCAGATGCTCTACGCGCTGTATTGTCTGCTGGACAGCAATACCGACACCGTGGAATCTGAGCTATGGAACAGACTGCCCAATTATCTAAAGAATATGGGCTATGCGTATGCGGATGAGCTAGCGATGTGTGCTGATAACTCGAACACCAGCAGTGCTTGGAAGTACATCCTGGCGGCCATGTCCTGGATGGCGGGCCAATACAAGGCGCTAGCGCAAATGACACGCACTCTAGACGTATCTGAAGATGAGGATCGTGAACTTGCGCGGATCCGGCAGATGGAGAGCCGATTAGTAGCCAAGGCGTTCCAGGTTCGTGAAACTGCCCAGGCCGAGGACGAGTTCCAGAAAATGCGGCAGGAAGTCGAGTCGGCATTGACGGTGTGGGATAGCGATCTTCGTGAGAGTCTCCAGCAGGCGCGGGCAGCCCTTCTGGCCAAGCAAGCCAAGATCGAGGACATCTCGGGACTGGACAAGCGATGGCACGATATCGAAAGCGATTTCGAGAAAGTCAAGGCCAGCGAGCACCAATGTGTGCTTCTTGAGCGAGACTGCAACAAACTGTTTGCAACTGAGGAAGTCATAAAGGAGGAGCAAGTCACGATGCAGCGCGCGCTGGACCGCGCCGAGAACGACTTCAACCACAAGCTAGAGCTTCGCGGCATGAATGCCGAGGAGGCACGCAAAAGGCAGAATCTACAGGCCAAGCTGTCCGCTCAAGTTCGCGAAGCTTCTGTCGATGCCTACAACCGCGGGCAGAGTTGTCTCGAGGCGCAGCGGAAGTATAATTCGGCCCTTACGGCCGCCAAGACCCGGGCCGTGGTATACAACATCCAGGTTGGCAATGAACGGGCTCTTGACTTGGATGCCGTGCTTAAAGACCGCATTGATCTGAGCGCCAACCAGATCATGGGATTCCGGGTGTCGGAGGCGCGCGAGAACTTGGAGAAACGTCGCAGCAAAGCGCTCAATAGCAAGCAAGGCTTTAAGGAACAAGCCAAGGATATGGAATCCGCGCTGGAGGAATTGGCAAGCGACATTGCCAAGGCCAAGGCAGGTGTTCAGGCGCTGGAAAGCAGGATGACGGAAGAAACGACAAAAGTTGCATCAATGGAGCAATCGCTGGCCCGAGACCGTCAAGAGGCCGGGGAACTTGTTTCGCAGCAGGCGGAGCAGATTGCTCGGGATTTGGCATACGAGGAGAGCCAGATTGCGAGCCTGCAAAAGCTGCTGGAGGAGGCTAGCATGACCGAAGAGTCCTTGAAAGCTGAACAGACCGAAGTGATTGCGTCACTCGAAGCGCGTATCAGTTGTGATCGCAATGCTCTCTACAAGGCTCAAACACGCTTCAATGCTGCGATTGCGCAGTTTTCCGGTCTTGCAGCACAGATGGAAGAGAGTGCGGCTGTGGACGCGAATATGGTGGTATTCCCCGACCCGAAAGGGGTCCCCACGCCAAGCAATGCCGGAGAAATTGTCGATGGAATGGTGGAACAGTATAAACGCAATGTTGCTGCCACTGTTTCTATTTAGATTGGATATGCCATAGACGAGCGGTCTTGAGCAGGGTTGGGCGGCCATGCGACATCCCTAACCCTTGAAATAATTTATTAGCAAAGCATTGAGAGTATCGCCAAAGTTTTTATATATTAATGGTTGAACCTAGAAAGGAGATTCTAGAGGAGGTTGCTAGCTATTTGGCATCTGCCGGCCTGGAGAAGACCGTCAAGGCTCTCAAAAGAGAGTATGAGTCTGATCTTGAAATTGATGATGGCGAGGCACTTCCCAAGCGGTTCAAGGCAGCTGCGAGCTCCTCCAGCTCCAGCTCCAGCTCCAGCTCCAGCTCCAGCTCTAGCTCTAGCTCTAGCTCTAGCTCTTCCAGCTCTTCCAGCTCTTCTGATTCTGACAGCAGCTCTGATTCGGATAGCAGCTCTAGCTCTAGCTCCAGCTCCAGCTCTAGCTCTAGCTCTGACTCGGATAGCTCCAGCTCCAGCAGCAGCTCCAGTAGCAGTTCTGATTCCGACTCGTCGTCGGACTCTGATTCTGATTCTGATTCCGAGAAAAAGCCTGAGCCCGAAGCCGTGGCTGTGATTGAGACCAAGGCTAAGGAGTCCGACAGCTCGAGCAGCGATTCTGATTCTGATTCTGATTCTAGCTCTTCCTCGAGCTCGTCGTCCAGCTCTTCCAGCTCTTCGTCCAGCTCTTCCAGCTCTTCGTCAAGCTCGTCATCGAGCTCCAGCTCCAGCTCCGACTCCGACTCCAGCTCCAGCTCTAGCTCCGACTCCGATTCCGACTCCAGCTCCGACTCCGACTCCGACTCCGACACCAAGAAGCCAGTGGTCACTAGCACCAAAATTGAGACCAACACCATCGAGACTCCTACCGAGACTCTGCAAAAGACTACGGTCACGACCCCCAAAGGCAAGGAACGGGTCTACTTTTCGCGCATTGACCGCTCCAAAATCGACTTTGAGGACCACACCCTGCAGGATAACACTTACAAGGGTGCCGCCGGTACTTGGGGCGAGGCCGCCAACAGCAAACTGATGCAGGTGCGTGGCAAGGACTTTACCAAGAACAAAAACAAGATGAAGAAGGGCAGCTACCGGGGCGGCTCCATTCTTGCCAATGCGTCTGGCAGCTACAAGTTCAAGGACTAATGTACTATAATATTCAGGTTGTGCTCTTTAGACAGAACGAGACTCTCAAGACTCAGGCACTATACTTAAAAGTCAACCCCCCTTTCTAGCACCCTTTTCTACTAACTTTAAGACTTAGGACTATCCTTTTAAACTATGCCCGTAACCTTCCCTTTAACTGTCCCTCTAACTATCCAGACCCAGAAACAGCCTGGAGAAACAGTACCCTCTAGGCCCAGGCCAAGACGGCGACTGACGAATCTGCACCTATGACTGCATAATGGCACCATCAAGTGTTGGGCACATGGGGCCAGGGCAGGGCCCAACGCAGATCAACCACATCACGTAAGGGGATTCCTCGTGTCGCCTTCGCTCAGCCTCTTTGCCAAAGGTCTATCCGCAAACATGGAATTGTCATTGGCGGTCGCTTCGTGCCTCGGTTTTGCTGCCGGAGCGACCTTTGCTCTTCTTGCCACGCACGACCGAGAATATTATAGTCTGATCCTCAAGCTGCGCAAGATCCAGCGCCGTTGCCACCGTCGCAAACAAGAGGCGAAACAGCACAAGCTCAAGGTGGCGCTGGTGACCCAGGTGGGTCCCGTTGGTTCGGCAGGTCAAAGCGACGATACCTCCTCGACGCCTCCGCCTCCATCGGCCTCCGAACTGGAGGCTGGCATCAACGTTGCCACCGTCGCTCTCCTCGCCGCTTTCTCCGCCGGATGTCCGACCGACGACGCCATTCTGGCCTTCAATGGACAGACACTGGCGGCTTTGCGAGATCCTAATGGAACAGGATCGAACGGAAGCGGTCCTGGCGCTGGCACCGTCGACTGCGGCCCGCTGGAAAGTTTCCTTCATGACGTCGAGAGAGCGTCCCTCTACAGCGCGCCAGACTCGCTGCCGTCGCTTTGTAGCAGCGACACCGAGAGTGACATCGAGACTCCGTCGCCTATCGCCGGGACGGGCCGGCCTCTGTTTCTGCAAATATGGGACCAGCCGGGTTTGCCCGAGCCCGAGCCGTAATTCTCGATCGCCCCTCTTCGATCGTCTATTCTCGACCGTTTATTCTCGACCGTCTATTCCCGATCGCCTATTGATCTCTGACCTGGCCCATTGATTGTTCCTGGATGGTCCGTCATGATCGGTTTCGACCAGGCACATGCATTACTAATGAAGACTTTAACTTATCGCATGCATCTCCATGCATGACGTGCATATATCACGTTTATAACATTTCATCACATTTTCCATTGGAGACCCGTCGCTTTGTTCTCTCTTTAAGCTCGGCATAATATTACATTGTAGCAAAATCGTAGCTCCTTCTGTATTGGAAATAGCAAGCAAACCAACTGAAAGCGGCGGCAGCAACCTGCACACTCAGCCCCACCACTCAGCACAGGATGCCATATCTGCCGGTTCTGCTAGGAATTGGTGCCGCCATAGGTACGGCGACGTTCTTCTATCATAACCGCGAGCTGATTCAGGACTTCATTGACAATTTCGAGGAGATCAAGACGCTGCTGGAAAACAAGCGAGCTCATCGTCTGGCCGCGTCAAGTGGCGACTCCCCGCATACCATCTACGACTCGCGCGAGATGGAATTGGAGTCGCACGACTCGGATTCGGACCTCACTGAGACCGAGCTTGAGTCAGTTGACCCGCCGGGCCCCAGCCGCGACTCTGCCCGCGCCAGCGGCCGCAAGGCAGAGTACGAGGGCAGCGACAGCGAGCTGCGGAACCGCATGACGCTGAGCATGCCGTCCAGCGCCAATTCCACGCAGTCGCTGGACTTCGAGACCCCGGAAATGAACTCGGCGTTCGAGTCCGATTATAGTATTATTTCCGAGGACGGCCACTCGGATGCTTAGCGTTTACACCTTTATATATACTTTTTTTCTCTATCCTAGCCTAGTCTGTCTTCTTCCCTCAGGCTGTTAGCATTATCTAGTAACTTAGGGGTGCTAGAGAACCCCCGCAAATGGTCGGCTCCATTATATTTTCTTTTTCATTATTTTTTTTTTTATAACTCTCCGAGCTAAAGCTCGTCGGTTTCCGCCTTACGGCGGTAGACTTTAGTAGATGGTCTAGTCTACCGCCGTAAGGCAGCCCGGGGGTGCGGGGGATTCCCTCGCAAATGTCACCCCATCCTCATTGACCGGGGTGTTGGTCTAATGCTGAGAATATTTTATGGAGGTTGGTATGTAAACTACTTCTTGAAGTAGAGCTTGCTGATGAGCGGATGGTGCTTTTTGAGCTCCTTGTTTTTGCTCTTGTTGTACTCAACATAGGCCATATCCTCGCCGCCCGCAATGGAGGCCAGCGAGCCCTCGACGCGGCGGGCCTTGGCGGCGTGATGGGTTTTGGGACCCGAGCGACCGACCGCGCTGTCGGCGTCGTCGCCGATCTCGAGGCCTGCGGCGTCTTCGTTCTGGAGCAGAACCATCTGCAGCAGCTCTTTGCGCTCGGCAAGCGTCGCGTACGCCAGATTGGGCAGCTTATCCATGCCATGCAAATGCGTGATGACCTTAAAGGCATAGCCCTGGTCGACCAGGAACGCCTGGCGCTTTGTCGAGTAAAACATCTCCTGTGTGTCCTTTGAAACGAGCGAGTAGAAGAACGCATTGAAACCCTCGTCATTACGGCGTTTGGCGCGCAGAATGCGGCCCAGCCGCTGTGCCTCCTGACGCCGCGAACCGTAGTGACTGGAAATCTGAATGAGACAGGTTGCTTCCGGCAGATCAATGGACGTGTCACCGACTTTTGACAGGAAGATGGTGTTGACGCTGTCGTTGTACTGGAAGTTCTTGAGAATCATCATGCGTTCTTGTTGGGGCGTGCCGCCGAAAATAAACGGTTTACCGAGCTTTAGAGCATATGCTTTCAGCGCATAGACATTGTCGCTAAACACAATGATCTTGTCGCCGCGGCGCTCGTGGTACTCGATCAGAAACTGGCATGCCTGGAACTTGGTGGGGTTCATGATGTACAACAGCATCCGTCGCCGCATATCGGCCATGATATACTCCTGATAGAACTCTGCCGTCATGGGGCACCAGACCTCGGCGCACTGCACGTTGGCGATATGGCCCTTTTGGGCGAGATCCATCCAGTTAGCTTCGTAGAGTTTGGGGCCGATCAGGAAGTTGAGGTCGTCGATCTTGTCGTCCTCACGGACAAGCGTGGCCGTCAATCCGAGTTTTGTGTGCGCAGCGATTGTCGTCACCACGCGGCGGAACATGGCAGCCGGCACGACGTGGACCTCGTCGAGGATAATAAAGCCCCATTCACGGGAGGTCAGAAAGTCCATCATTTTCTGTGAATCATGCGACCGGTTGCGCGTGTTGGCTACCATCGAGTAAGTAGACACGACAATGCCTGCATCGCCGTTGAACTTTTCTTTACTTTCCGATGTAAACACCGAAATATCCTCGGGTTTGATCGTGCACCACTGCAGAAACTGCTGCCGCCATTGCATCACCGACACCGAAGACGTGCACAGCACAATCACCGACTTGCGGATCGTGCATGCGGCCGTGATGCCCACCAGCGTCTTGCCTGCTCCGCACGGCAGCACAATGATGCCTGAGCGCGCACGGCCATTACCAAACATTTTGCTCAAACTCTTTTCCTGGTAAGGCCGGATCTGCGTCGACGGCTTCAAATCGATATCGAGATTGGCGTTGCGCTGGTCGTTGCGGAAATCGTACTCCTCCAAAACAGGATAATCGATTTCCTGGCACCGTTTCTTGACCTGCTCCACGCTCTCGGCGGCAATCTCAAACGAATGTACCGCGTCGGTATCGTCTTCATCTCTATCGACATTCACAAGTGACGAGATATCGTCCAGCGGTTTATCGCCCGGCTGGGCCGGTTTTGTGCCCGGAATCACCAGGTCGTTTACCGGTGCCGGATTGACAACCAGCCCATCCCTGATGGTCTGGTCGCCACCCTGGATCCGCAGCTGCGACAGAACGGGGTCTCGCAGCATCATCTGCAGAATATCCGCATAGCTGCTCTCGACAAAATATCGATTATGCTTGAGAACAAGCTTGACCTTGCCGTACGAGACAGTGCATGTGTGGATAAAAGCCACCACGCTTTTCGGCACAGGCACTTTGGACAGCCGATTGAGCACAGAAACAATATCGTCGGTCTCCAGGCCCACCGAAACGGCCGCATACAGCGAATATGTGGTAATACGGTACTCGTGGATATGCGAGGGCCGACTCACCGGCTCGGCAATTGTGACCAGAAAGTCCTGGGCCTGCTCGGCCAGCGGCGAGAAACATTCGAGAATGATCCGGCCATCCTCGGGATTAATCCACAGCGGGCGGCTGGCGTGGTCGGGCTTGAGATTCAGGTAGCTGAAGTCGCCTTTGCCGAAAATAGGCGCGACGGTCGCCATGTCGCCGGCCCTGCTCGCCAACGACGGTTTATCTTCAGGCAGCCCGCAATTGAGCTTCAAGCGAGGCACTTCCTCCAGCTCGCCGTCGCTGGACCCGACGGTCGCCTCCGAGCTCGAATCGTCGTCCTCAAACCCTGCGTAGGACATGACAAACTTGGGGCTCCCTCCCTCCCATAATATATCTCCCACCTTGGGTACCACATAGCCACACCCGCCTACAGTAAAGGGAAGGTATTTTCGCGGGGGGTTCCCCCGCACCCCCGAGCCGCCTGCGGCGGAGGCGGAGGCGTGCAAGGAACACAATTAGAATAGACTAGAGTATTAGACTATAGCAGTAGGAAATATGTGAACGGCCAGCTAAGGCCGAGTGGGGCCCGAAAGAAAGAAGGCAGGGTGGTCATTTATTAAAGTCTAGTGTACATCAATTCATCTCCATATCGTTTTCACGGTCGCGGCGGATCCACTCCTTTGTGACCGCGCCAACCTCCGGAATGGACGGCCCGCTGTTGAAGAACTGCTCGGCTGACCGGCGGTCCGCAAAGTCCACCACAACGTCGCTGCCCTGGCGCTCGATCTGTGCGTTTGCAGACACAAGCTGCGTGCGCAGCGCCTCGTCCTTGTCGGGCGAGATGCCGCGCACAAGAACCGCCTTGGGCCGCAGATCCAACGAGCCCATAGGCCGTGCAAACCCGCCACGGCCCCGGTACGATCCCCGGCCGCGAGCGCTGTAGGGCGTGCTGCCGCGGCCCCGGAACCCGCCGCGGCCACCGCGGTAACCGCCTCGAGACGGCGGGCGGGCGTCGACGAGGCCAAGCGACTCGGCTTCCTGTTTCAGGGCCTCGACCTGCTGCCGCAGGTTCTCGGTGAGCTTTTCCTTTTCTGTGAGCTCGGCGGAGCCGGCGCCGCCGGCCAGCAGCAGCTGTTCCTGCTCCTGCAGCAGGCGCTGCCGCTGCGCAATCAGCTGCGACATCCTCTCCTGGTGTTCCTTGCGTTTTTGCTCGCGCTCCTCAAACTGCTGCTGCTTGACGGCCTGCACGCGCCGCGCAGCCTCCAGATCTAGCTCCTGCGGATCGTTGTCGTCATGCTTGCGCCAGTAGACCTTGATGAAGCGGTTATCGAAGATGGGGGCCGGCGAGCCGTGTGCGGCCGCAGCCTCGTCGTGCGACTGGAACTCGAGTTCGGCCAGTTTCCGCTCGCCGTCGACCCGCACGCGCGTGAGCGTGCCAAACTGCGAAAAGTAGCCTCGCAGCTGCTCCTCGTTCAGCTTATCTTCGGGAAGCTGCTCCACAACAAGCCGCCGATTCGACACGCTCAGCTCGTTGTGCACACTGCCCAGGTTCGAGCGGTTGCCGCCGCGCTGGGGACGGTTGCCGCCGCGGCCCCGCCGGTTCCAACTGCCGCCTGCACCGCCATGACCGCCAAACCCGCCCGGTCCGCCCGGACCGCTGGGTCCGCCGGGAAATCCCGGCACAGGAAACCCTTGCTCGGCCATCTTTTGGATAATGTTCATGTCAAACGGCATGGCCGGCATCTGGAACTGCACATCTCCGTCGCCGGAAGGACCCGAAGGGAACCCTTGCGGCGCAGAAAACGTGCTGGCAAACGCGCTCTGTGCAGGCGTACCCACCGCGGGCGCACCATTGCCGTGCGGGGCCTGCTGGCCCTGGTTTCTGCCGCGGAAGTTGGCTCGGAACTCCTGCTGGCCGCCAAAGGCCGATTGGGCCGGCTGAGGCACGAACGCCGACGGTGCGGGCTGTGCGGCTGCCGCTGCCGCAGGCGCCTGGTTCTCTAGAACATCGATTTGGCCCATCAGCGAGCTCACAAAGTCGCCGGTCGCGTTGTGAAGGAACTCCTCGAGATCCCGCTCGCACGCAGCCTTCTGCTCGGCCCGGCTGCCGGGCGTGTCGAGAAGTGCAACAGTAAACTCGGCCATATCCTTCGGATCCATGTCGCCAACGCCACGGAGACGCTGCTCTATCCAAGGTTTCAGCTGCTCAATAACTCTAGGCTCCATTGAAAAGTTAGCGTTAGTAATCGGATCTCGATCTTGTAGTGCTTTAGTGCTCCTTCTGCTAGCAGTGCTTTATTAGATATCTGTTCTATTAATTCTCATACTTAGTGGTTCTCGTACCTTCTTTTGGTCACTATTATTACCAAAGGAATTGAACACGGCAAAGCGTCCTTTCGCGGAACTTTCGAGACAAAACAATTGTATATATGTAGAAAAAGCATTGCCAATGTAGTTTTATGAGGAATCCTCCACTCCTGGGCCAGTCTATAGTAATAAATGCTGAACGCTAACGACTCCACCACAAATCTTCATCACCCGGGGATCGCGATTGCGATTATGGTCTTGAAAATCACATGCGCCAGGATTATGGCTCAATAATGTATATATATTGAATAGCCCGCCGTCAAACCTGCCATGTTCTTCAACATCGCCCAATTTATCAAGTCTTCGGCTTCTCGCTTTATCGATGCTTCGGCTCGTTTCATCCACCAATCTCCCCACGGCCACCTCCGTCCCCTGAAGGTCTCTACTCTGTCGTCTCAACCTGTTATCAGTGGTTCCGTTCCAAAAGCCCACCACTCTCGCCGTACATGGAGTAGCTTGCTACTGCGGGGTACTCCCTCCGATAATATGATCTTGCATGTGTATGAGCCTTCCCAATGCGGCATCGTTGACTCCAAAGTTCACCATCGCCGCAGCTGGCGTCAACTGTTTTCGCAAACGATAGGGCCTGAATACGGCACTTTTCTGCCTAATGCATCCACTGAGGAATCTCCTTCCACTGAAGAATCTCCTTCCCGTTTCAAATCAGTTTGGAACTACGTCTCCGAGCTTCCCTGTCGTCACCGTAGCGAGTCGGACGCTTCTACGAACTCACGCTTGTTGCAGATGCAGCAAATTTACGAAGCGGTTGTAGTAGTCTCTACAGAGCTCTTGAACAAACTCGATAACATCTCCCATGATTTAGAGGACGAGAAACACAAAGTGGGAGCCGTTACTGTTCAGTCCAGCAAGCTGGTCAAGGAGCCCGCGACTGTTACGAGCCAAAACCATCAACTCAAGAAAGAACGCTATGACCTTGAACTCAAGCACGATGTCCAGCTGATCAAAATGGAGACTCAGATCGCCCACGTGAAGCAACAGCTAAGAGTGGCCAAACAATATGCCGGCGTCAAGGATTGCGCCCTGAAGCTCCATCGCGATCTCCTTGCGTGATGCTACCGCGGCGTGGCATTTCTTTGATCTCCCATTCCTTTGAGATCTCTACGGAAAGTCTAGCACCCTCTTTAACTTATTCTCTAGTAGTCCCTGCAGTTCGCTCACTCTGCTTGACTACATCATAAAATAGACGTACATAACTCCTTATCTCTATTGCCGAACATGTTCGTAAAACCGAGTTCAATAATTAATATATCCAACCCAACATATTCAAGTACCACTAACGCCATTTTAGAATAAAATTTGGCGCTTTTGTAGAGAAAACCTCAAAGATACATGCGAGTTTTTTGGGGCGGGCCCAATTACCCGATTAGGAAGTATAAAACTTTCTACCCTATCCCACGTCATGCATATGCTGCATATCGCCCTTTTGTTGTGACCCACCACCTCCCCACACCTATGATCCTCCTTCTTTTGCTCTTCTTTCAATTCTTTGTTGGTACAGCTATGGCCGCTACAGTGAAAACTACGTCTGGTGCAGTGACGGGCCTACAAACTGGCTTTGGAAACTCCTATCTAGGCATCCCGTACGCTCAGCAACCTCTCGGGTCTAATCGCTTTCAGGCAGCCAAGGCCCTCACTAGCCCTAATGCTACCGTCGATGGAACGAAACTGCCGCCCTATTGCCCCCAGCCGAACGACGGCTCTATTGATATCGACGAGGCATGCTTATTCCTGAATGTGTATGTGCCCGCCAACGCAAACAATCTACCAGTGATGGTATGGTTTTATGGCGGCTCTTTTATTGTCGGTGGGTCCTCGGATCCTACGTTCGATGGCGGCCCTCTTTCTAAGGAGCAAAACGTGATTGTCGTTACTGTCAACTACCGTCTCGGGGCCTTTGGCTTTCTGGCTGGGATTAGCAACGACGCCAATGCCTTTCTCTCCGACGCTATCATGTCCCTGAACTGGGTCAAGAACAATATTCGTGCTTTTGGAGGTGACGCTACAAAGGTGACTGTCTTTGGCCAGTCCTCAGGCGGAACGCTGGTGCGCTCGCTAGTCTCTTCACCTTCGGCAGTGTCTCTGTTTAAGGGAGCCATTATCCAAAGCGATCCTCAGTTCTCAGAACCAGTTTCACTAGCAGACGCCAAGAAGGTTTCGCAGCAAGTCTTGGCGGCTGCCGGTTGTAATTCGATTGCTCAACTGCGCTTGAAAAGCACAGCAGAGGTCCTGCAGGCGGAGCTCTCAGTGCTGCAGGATGCTCAGCTCTCGATCTCTAGACCCACGCTATTCAATCCTACTGTTGACGGTCAACTCTTGACGGCATCTTTTTCGAGTCTGGCTGCGAAGAAGAATCTTCCGTTCAAGGGACCGATGATCATGGGAACTGTTCGTGATGAACTTGGGCCAACTATCTCTGCGCTTGCAAGCCAAATTACTCCCAAAAACTATCTTGCATGGCTGTCTGGGATCTTTGGAAATAATCCGTTGTCAAAAAGCATTGCTAAAATGGCAACTATGTTGGTTGGAGCAACAGACAATATCTTGGTGCTCGTGGAGCGAGTGACTACAAAGTTTACTTTTGAGGTGCCTACTCAGAAGAATGGAGTTGCACTGTCGCAGACGCAGAATGTTTATTTGTATCGCCTTGACAAGGGTAACCGTTACATTAACAACCAAGGTCTTCCGCTGTGTTCCGGTGATTCGGAGGTCTGCCATGAAGACGATCTTTACCTGGTTTTCAAGACAGGCCCTCAAGATGTCACTCCCGGCCCAGCAGTACGAACTGCGTGGGCAAACTTCGCTCGTTCGGGCAATCCTGGATGGCCTGCTGCTCGTGGAAGCGCGCCGGTGATTTTCGGGTTCTCCTCAGTCCATCAGGGAGGTGCGGCCGATATGTTGTACTACTTGTTTACGCTGTTTCATCTGTATGGTTGAAACTGTCGTCGTCATTATCGATTTTTGATTCTCGTTTTTAATTTAGTTTTGTAGTTTAGTTTCAAGGTTTCATAAAACCATGAACTCTTTAGCTCTTGTGGGTCCATGCATATGCAGGCTAATTAGAACTCTCAAGGGTCATCCTTACTGGTCACACCCCTATTCATCGATCAGTATTTATTTCGATTTATCTTCAGATCTCTCAAATAATGTTGATACGGTTTTAATGATCTACCGGAATTCGAGCAAACTAATAAACTGGAGCATTGGAGACAGTATTTACTCTAGAGCCCGATCTGACTAGCTGGTGACAAACATGTTTGTACTGACTCTTTTGAGCACTGCGGTGATCACATCGGCGGTTCAGGACAAGCTCAAAGAGCTTTTGACTACGTTTAATGTTAAAGTCATTGATATTAAGGCCCTGAACCCCGAGGAGTCTGCTATTGACTGGACGATCGACAGCTCTCCTGCGGGCTTGAAAGATGCTCTTTACAAGTTCAGTGACGAGCAAAAGCTGGACATTATTCTGCAGGAGGATAAGCCCAGCCGGCAAAAGAAGCTTGTTGTTTTCGATATGGACTCGACCCTGATCCAGCAGGAGGTGATTGACATGATTGCCGCTTATGCAGGTGTGGAAGAGGAGGTATCGGCTGTCACAGAGGCTGCCATGCGGGGAGAGATTGACTTTAGCGAGTCTTTGGCCCAGCGGGTGGCTCTTTTGAAGGGCGTGCCGGTCGGCGTTTACGAGGATATGAAGAAAAAAATCACTTTGAGTCCTGGTGCCGAGCTGCTGTGCAAGACCTTGAAAGCCAACGGTGTGAAGATGGCTGTGCTTTCTGGTGGCTTTATTCCTTTGGCTTCTTGGATCAAGGGAAGACTTGGTCTGGACTATGCCTATGCCAATAGTCTTGAGGACGACGGCACTGCCTTGACTGGTACTACCACTGGCCGCATTGTCAACAATGTAGCCAAGGCAGAGCTTCTGGAGGAGATTGCAAACAAGGAGAACATTCCGCTGGAGAGCGTTGTTGCCGTGGGTGATGGCTCTAATGATCTGGATATGATGGCCAAGGCTGGATTTGGCATTGCGTTCTCTGCCAAACCTCTTGTTCAGAAGAAGGCTCCTAGCCGCTTCAACACCGGTAACCTGGCCGATATTCTCTACATTCTCGGCTACAAGCAATAACCATCACTATAGATTCTTAGTTATAAGCAGTCCCTTAGACCCTCAAGCAGGCCCTTATCAACGGTTACGAATGCGACCTTCAATGGCGGGCTAAATAAATATCCAAAAGGAAGGGCGCTAGAAGCGAAGAATGCCAGCCCCACGAACCCTGGTGCGTCTAGGAGGTGCAACGTTTTGGAGCCGCTTAGATTGGTGGCCCGCGTCTTGTTCGTCCTCGATGATATCGTCAAATGACCGCCGAATCACTTGTGATTCTTTCGGTTTCCGCTTGCGTTTAACGATTGGTTCAGGCGGGTGGTTGGCAACAATTCCTCGCATGATTCCAATAACAGGATTGAAAACAAGAAGATACTCGTGCCGGTAGAGCTCATGGATGGAGATGTCTGCTTCGAAAATGAGACCCCTCTCAAGCAGAAACGTTCGCATCACGTCACATACTCCACCCGCACAAATATAAGGAGTGACCCAGGTATTGTATCGTTTGACGGCAATGCATACTTCAGTACCGTTCATGATTTCATAACGGCCGTTGTAAAGAATCACATCCACGCGATCTTGTTCCTCAATTCCCCCAGGGTATGACTCGGAGAGGGTCCTCGCCATGGAGCGTTGGTGAGGAGCATCGTAGTTTGTGTAGAATGTGGTGAAATAGGACGCTGCAATAGGATCTGTATCGATCCAAATGTCGTATAGATGCTCGGGCACAGTTGAGAAATTACGGAACCTTTCGGGGATGCTTTCAAGAAACCGATCAACCGGCGGTGGTCCAGAGGGGTCCAACTCATCGACAGTAAAGCCATTGGGCATGTCCACCGGCTGGTTATCTGCACCATAGCCACCGTTTCGCATGATGGCAAAAAAGGTTTCTGGTAGTTCGCCTCCTGCCACTGCTCTGGCTGCCGCATCATCTCGGTAGTACTCCAAGAGGCCCTGGTACAGATGATAACGCGGCTCAACTTCAAATGCTTCGATTTCGATTGTGCCTTTGCGGTCCAGAGAGACTTTGATTTCGTGCGGCAGCGACTTGTCGATTGCGTCTGTATTGACAGTTGCGTTGAGCATGCTCAGAAGTTTTTCATAGCTCATCTTGACATTTAGCGGCCATTTGAGCGAATGGGCCGCAAAATTAAGATACTTGAGATGAATCTTGACCAGGAAAAACCCGTCCTCGCTTTCATTCAAAGCTTCGCGATCATTGCTGCATAGTTCGGCAAGGTCAGGCTCATAGCGGATACGAGTGTGGACAACAAGACTTTCCTGTTTTTGGGCACTTTCCCTGACAGCCCAGGCATCTAGCAATTTCTTATGTACCTCTGAGGTATAAGGTACCTCATCGACCGTAGTACCATCTTCATTCAGCGTAGGCAAGGCCCGAAGATAGTCAAATTCGGGGCCTTGCATGTGCGGGAGCTCAGCGGGTCCCTGAGGCTCGAGGTCCAATAACTCACAAATAAAGTCAGGCTTCCCTTTAAATGGTTTTCCCTTCAGGTATGGTGCAAGCACTTTATTGCGCGACATATTTTAGCAGTACTTGGCGCGCGGCCGGTAAAAGACAATGGGGATGTTATTTTGCTTAAAGTATAACCCCCCTAAATAGGAAATTACCCTGAAGCGATATGCAGGGCGGTGGGTCCAATCTACCCCAGAACAATAAGCAGGGCCCGGCTCTGCACGGGCAGGCTGCTTCCCAAGGAACTAGGGTAAGGGACGGGGTCCGTCTCTAGGGAAACTCAATGGACCCTCTAGCAGTAGTTTTGGCCCAGAGGAGGGTCCAAACAAGCACCCCAGATATATAAGTGGTCTGATCCCAAGTCTATTGTGTATTGCAAATTATGATGTTTTCTTTGCTGGGTCTGTTTCTTCGTTTCCGAGTGCTTACTTCGGCTGCCTTGTTGGTTGTAGTAGCGCTTTTGCTTTTCCTGAGTCTTGGTAGTCTCAATTCGAGCTCTGCGTTTAGAAACATCTACCTGATTGCTGCCCCTGCCAATGGCACTACTGTGTATGTTGGCTACTTTCGGCAGTGCATGGGTTCTGCCAATGCAACGATGATCTGCACGAGCATTGATGTGAATTCCAGCACTTCAATTGTCGGTAAGTTCAGCCACCATACCATTCGGCCCTATTTTGTGGTCATGAGTCTTGGGCTGGCCTCAATTGCGTGGCTCTGTTCGTTGGCCCATACATTGGTTTCCATACCTGGGGTAGCCTGGATGTTTGTGGGAGTGACTCTGGTTGCATGGCTGTTTCTGATTGTTGCTGCAGTTTGGCAAGAAGTTTCTGTTCATTCTGCGGTGGTTCTTACTGATGCGACCAAGGGTACCCGTGCTTCTGCGATGATTTGGACCTGTTTTGCGCTTGTGACCGTCAGTCTTCTGCTTGAGATCCCTGCTGCGCGGCGGATGCAAAAGTCCAAGACTGATATGTGACATTTCTCCTACAACACTGACTTCAACAAAGTCACACACGGCTATAACTTTCAATACCTTCGCTATATCACTACACACATCTTCATTCATCTACAGTAGATACCCTACCCTTGGGTACTACATAGGCAGCTCAATGTGACAAGACAGAGAACGGTTTAGAATTTTGCCCAATTCCAATACTCCAAATTGCTCAATTTTATACAACTCTTTATAATTTTATACAATCCTCTGCAACTGTGCCCATGGATCACTCAACCCCAGATGACCTATATGAGATGATCAGTCCCAGCATTACTACTATGCGATTCTGGCCATATGCGTTGGCATCGACAGCGGCAGCCACAGCTCTCGTGCTCGGGTCGCTGGCCAGATACCCCAATTTCTATTCGGCGACCGTGGCGGCCAGCTCGATGTTCACGTCTCTGCTGATTCTGTGCAATTTCATGGTGATGGTGGGTTTTGTGGTTGCGTTTGGCATCGTCAAGCTGTTTTTTGGCAAGCTGCGGCAGATTGAAATAGAGGGCCTAACAGAGTATGGTGGATTGATTGTGTTTTATACGGTTATTACTCTGTGCAGTGCGTCCATGGAGCCCTATACGTTTTCGGTTGCTGCCGGGCTGTATATCAGCGTCTATGTGCGGTTATTCCACTATTTGGCCAAAAAGCGAGTGCAAATGTTTTTTAGTGGCGTGGAGCCTCCAAGCGTGTTCCAGCAGTTGCGCATTCTGTCGCTGTTGGCCCTTCTGTTGGTCGTGGATTTGGCTCTTTGTCGCCATGCCATTAACCAGTTCATGACTGGAGATATGAACCAGCTATTATTTGCATTGGATTACTGCGAGATGCTGCAAATGCAGTTCTCGGCGTGCGCGACGTTTGTGATCGACAAGTTGGAGAACCGCTACATTGAAGAGTCGGGCGAGTACCAATGGGAAATCAAGCCCACGCTGGTGTTCATCAACACCGCGGTTGTGCAGTCGTTTCGGGTCTTTTGTGTGGGTGGCCTGATGTTTGTACTGGGCCAGGTCATTTCGCCGTTACTGCTGCCGTTTTTCTTGTCGGTAACCACTCTGTGGGTCACTGTCCGCAACTTTATCAAGGCCCAGAGAGCGCAGTCGCAGTTCGACAGCTACGTCACCACAGCCGTTCTCGAGGACTTTTCGCACGACACCACATGCGTTGTGTGCCGCGAGGAGATGGAAGTTGACGAGAAGCAGTCGCGCATGGTGCCCAAGCGGTTGATCTGTGGGCATGTGATGCACCACGGCTGCCTGAAAATGTGGATGGGGCAGTCCCAGACGTGTCCCGTATGTCGAGAATCAGTCAAGCCTGATGGCAAACCGCGTCCACGAGGTTCGTTCGGGGTCCGGCAACGGCCTGCTGCCGCCGCCGCCGCAGCAGCGGCAGCAGCGGCCAATGCGAATGCTGAACCTGCTCAAGCCGCCCAGGCCGCCGCAGAAGCCAACGAGGCAGTTCCAGCGGCTCATGCAACACGGGTAGCGTGGGTTGAGCGCAATGCCACGGCACAGGCGGCCCAGGTGGCGGCCGCTGCTCAAGCACCAGATGCCCTCGAGGAGGTACCGGCCGCAGAGCCTGCGCATGAGCTTCGGCCAACGCCTACTCGGGCTGGCCCCGCCGCACAGGCCCCAGCCGTGCAGGCAGAGGACCGCAGCAACTGGACCTCATTCACGATCCGACGAGAAGGCGGCGAGCGGCAGATCCAGATCGATAACCGCTGGATGTCGTATATACTCGAGTAATATTTATAGCATTCTACCTAGCTCGCGCTAGACTCAGACAATCGACCTCTCTACCCTTCACCTCCGCCGCAAGTACTCTGCGCTGTATTTTTTTTCTTCTTTTTTTATAACTCTCCGAGCTAAAGCTCGTCGGTTTCCGCTTTACGGCGGTAGCCTCTAGTGGGGCCGACATCCTCCCTCAATTTGCGCTTGATCTCCGCCGAAGGCGGCCCAAGGGGTGCGGGGGTTCCCCCGCAAATACTCTGCTTTTGTATTTTTCTATTCTATAACTCTCCGAGCTAAACGTCGTTGGTTTGTCGCGCTGCAGCCGCCCAGTCCAGCGGGCCTATCTAAGCTGATCCGATTACGAAAACTCCCCCATGCTTCGGGTCCTGCTTGTTCGTCGCCCCGGTCCTCCCCAAGGACTGGCCCGCTTCGCAAGCGTGCCCAATTCCGAGAGCGCGGATGCGTCCAGGCTGCCGCGGCCTGCGGCGGGCGAGCCGGCAGTCCCCGAGTGGGCGCGGCCAAGCGCCGAATCTGCCGCAGCTGCAGGCAGCAAAAAGATCGAAGCGAAGCTGGGGAAATCGTTGACGTGCCAGAGCCCTGCACATACCAAGCAGCCCAAGACGGTCAAAGACACCTACGAGGCGCTCATCGAGCTGGCCAAGCCGCGGCTGACGTGGCTGGTGGTGCTGTCGACTATGTCGTCGTACGCGCTGGCTCCGCACGACCTGTCGCTGGCCAAGCTGGCTCTTTTGACGGCCGGCACGGCGCTGTGCTCGGCGTCGGCCAACTCGATTAATATGGGCCGCGAGGGCGAGTACGACAAGCTGATGACGCGCACGGCCCGGCGGCCGCTGCCCAGCGGACGGCTCAACGCGCAGCAGGCCTTCACGTTTGCCGCCGTCACCGGCGTGGCTGGCACCGCGGCGCTTTATTATGGCATTAACACCACCGTGGCCGCGCTGGGCCTCGGAAACATCATCCTGTACGGCGGGCTGTACACCACGCTCAAACGCAAACACATTGTAAATACATGGGTTGGAGCGGTGGTGGGAGCCATCCCGCCGCTCATGGGATGGGGAGCGTGCTCGTCGCTTGCGGATCCGGGCGTGTGGATGCTTGTGGGTCTTTTATATTCGTGGCAGTTCCCCCATTTCATGGCGCTGAGTTATGCGATCGCGGACGAGTACAAAAACGCCGGCTACGTGATGTCGGCATGGACCGACCCGCTGCTGACGGCGCGCGTGGCGCTGCGGCACTCGGTCGCCATGTTTCCGCTATGCTTTGGCCTTAGCTACTTTGGCGTGACCGACCCCTGGTTTGCGCTCGACAGCAGCATCGTCAACGGCTGGCTTGTATATACCTCCTATCACTTTTGGAAGCAGCAGCGGGCGATTTCGCTGGGAAAATGCAAGAACGAGCACTCGGGCGAGGACAAGAAGTACGCCCGCCAGCTGTTCTGGGCCAGCGTCATCCACCTGCCGGCCGTGCTGGTCTTGGCCATGCTGCACAAGCAGGGTCGCTGGGACTGGCTTTTCGGCAAGGACGAGTCCGAGCCTACTGCACACACTGCTTGAACATAATACAACTAGTCTTCTAGTCTCTTTGGCACATAGAACATTTATCAATCTTCTCATCTTCCTCAGATAGTAAGGGTGGAGACAGCGGATATTTGCGGGTTCGCACCCCGGGGCCGCCCACAGAAGGCTGGTCGAAATAGATTGTGTTTTGGGACAGCAGAGATCTAGTGGGCTGCGATTGCCTAGTTGGGCAGCATAATGCCTAAAACCTAAAATAAGATTATCCTACGAGATTACTTGCTTGTTTTGGGCACCTTCAGCGGTCCGCTTGTGACTTGTGGTTTGTGTGTGGGAACGCGTTAGTAACTTGTAAACAATGGCTCGGGTCCTGGCATGGAGTGTGCTGCCAGTGGTTACTGACGACAACAGAACCGCCAAAGAGCGGGCTGAGGCTATGGCTGAGCTCGAAGCTGCTCGTGAACGTATGCTGGCCATACAGATGCACGCTATTCGCACCATTGGCTATACTACCCTCAAGCCGCCAGGCATCACAAAAACAATGCAGCAAATAGAGGACGAGGCTGCGTCTGAGCCTCCTGCCGATATGCATAGCGATTTCGATGCCGATATGGCCGAGGCGGCCGAACCGGCCGAGCAGCAACTGCCCAATGAAGCCGCGTCGCCAGAACCACAACCTCCGGCAGCTGCCCAGCGGGTGCACACACCGCAGACCCAGGTGGCTCACGGCGACCAGACCTTTGACAGCCGCATGGCCGGTTCTTCTGATCTTAGTGCTGGGCATTTGGCGGGTTCAATTGAGGGCCAGAGTATTCTGGATTCCAGCTTTGCTCGTATTGATGCGTCTTTCTCTCGTATCGATGCCTCTTTTGCCCGCATCGAAAGCATGGATGCGAGCCTGGACGGCTATAATGAGCCTTCGTTCAGAGTTCCCGACGACCGACATGTGACTGAGCTCGAAGCAGCGGTGGCAGACTATTCCTGGCACACGGTCGACACCCAAGATCATGATTCCGACCCCCGCAACGACCACCACATCGACCACCACATCAACCACCACATCGACCACTACATCGACCATGACCAGCACGAGTACAATGACGAATATAACGACGAGGCGTACGAGCAGCAGGGCTTCATGCCGAACTCCGATCCCCCGGACTTTGAGCCCAGAGTCAGTCTGGGGCCCAGTCGCAGCTCGGGGAGAACAGGGCGCACCAGTTTGGGGAGATCCGGTCGCACCAGTATCGGTCGCACCAGTATTGGTCGTACCAGTATTGGCCGTACTAGTTTACCCCGGACGAGTTCCGGTAACCGCACAAGCACAGGGCGAAGTCTTGACGATTCAGTTGGTTACTTTTAATATATAAATAAGAGGCTAGCAGCTTAGCAGTAGGAGTCCGCACAGTAAGGGGCCCAACACAAAGACAAGAGCTACTCGGGAGCATCGACGATGTTCCATTCTGCGCTTCCGCCGTTGACATCCACATTGATGGCCGAAATAAGGTGGTCCTGGACGCTGTCGAGATCGCTGGCCAGCGCTACCGCATGCACCTGGATCTGGTGTCCAGCACGGATAGTAGCTTCTAGTCGCAGATAAAGTTGAGCAACAAGGTTGCCTGGACGCGTCATGGCCGGCACGTCGATATTGCTGAGACCCAGGCGGCCACCCAAGTACGCAGTATCCAGACAAAGCATGGCCAGAATGCGACAATAGTGGTGGAACTCCTTTGGAGCCGACCGCATGAGCGTCTTGACAGCGTGCTCTAGCACAAGCTCGTCATTATCGGGCCCAATGGTCACCACCGGTACAGATTTACGCGGTAGCCCTATAGGAAACGGCAGTCTAATGCCGAGATAAGACGCCAGCAGCACCACAAAGTACGCCAAACGCTCCAACCCGCTATTCACCACGACAACCGTATAGTTTGCGAGGTTCTTGAGCTCGGGAATCGTATTAAATCCCAGCACAACGTCGTAGTCCTGCTGCTTTTTGCGTTTCTTCTTGAGCGTAAACACCTGCAACAACTCGGCGCAGCACCGGCTCTGCATGCTCAGCGTCTGGTGGAAAACAGACATATAATCAGCCTCGAGCCGCGAAATGTCGGTCGCAATCGCATCCGAGCGCGCCCGGTGGCTATTGGTGATGACCTTCTGGCGCTGCGCACTTTCTTTGCCGGAAACAGTGCCCTTCTGGCGCTGCTGAGTCGCCTGCTGCCTCAATTGCTGTGTCTGCGCCTGGCACTGCAGGGTTGCCTTGTTTGTTTGCTCGAGACGGGCCCTCAAAGAGGTGATCCGGGCCTCGAGAATGCCGGTTCTTGTATCAGGAACATCTTTGTCTTTAGTGCCGCCAAGCACGGACTCTACGCTCTTATCCAATGCAGATAGCTGGATTAACGCTTTAATCACATGGATCCGCGGTCTCAATAGTAGATGGTTGGTGCATGCGCCACAGTATATCCGTTTATGGAGATGCTCTCCACAGATACTGCAGCTCATGTCAGCCTCTCCCGCGAGCCATACTATATAAATCTCGGTGATGAAGACATTATTATATATAAAAGTGAATTATAGATCAGCACGGACTCTGACGCCAGCTGATTTTAGCTCTTGGATAGCATCTTGTTCGCCTTGTTTGGAAATCGCTTTGGTATAGTCGGTAAGCACTGTAGTTTGAAAGCCATAGGCGGCCGCATCCAAAGCGGTATTCAATACACAATAATCCAGGGCCAATCCAACTACAACCACGTCTTTAATGCCCTTTGCTTTCAGGAACTCAGGCAGCTCCGTCTCATCTTCCTTGAAAACATCTCGAAATGAAGAGTAGTACTCTCTGTTGACTGCTTGGCCCTTGTGGACGACTTTGCTCACCAATTGAGTGTCGAGGCCCTCGACCAGCTCGGCTCCGTGACTGTTCTGAACACAATGGTCGGGCCAAAGAGTCTGGTCCAGCGATTTTTCTCCGGAATATAACTTGAAGCCGCTGAATGCAAGCTGGCCATGACTAGATGCAAATGAGACATGACCCGGAGGGTGCCAATCCTTTGTCGCGATAATCTCGGTCCAATTTTTCGATTCAATCAGTTTATTTATCAATGGAACAATTGATTTGCCGCCTTCAACAGCCAACGATCCGCCTTCTACAAAATCGTTCTGAACATCGACTATAATCAATGCCGACATTAGAACCCCAATGACTGATCAAAGTCCTTGACTGATCAAAGTCCCGGACTGATTGAATATCCTGACCTCAGATGACGCTGCCCGATATCCCATGCTGGCTTACAAAAGACCATTCCAAACATCCTTACCCACTTGGTTACTCACCAATTTTGCTACCCGGAAGTTCTCGAGCGGGTAACTCTGATTCAAGTTGATCCTTGACCTTCGACAAAAGTCCCCCCGTGGAAGCTTGTGTGAATACAGCATCAATATCTCTACGATCAATCACCCCATCGTGATCCATCGCTCCCCCTTGCTAGAAAATCCCTGGCCCGCAAATGCCAGCAAAACCATCTAGAGGCTGGCCATCGGCCGCTAAACAACCTTCGACCTTGCAGGTCTCCGACTATGTCGTGGATGAGCTCCCCAAGGCTTCTGCCCCCACCAAGCCCGAGACAAGCAAGTCGGCTCCGGCCGCATCGGCGTTGTTGCAACTTTACAACGACGGCGATGGCCGACCCCAATCGGTGTCACCTGCAGGTGACATTTCTTCCTTGGATCCTTCGCAATCCACCATTCCGTCGTCCAAAGGTGAAGGTGTAAAGCCCGATCCGTCGGATTCCGCTCCTGTTTTCTATAATGGGGTGGAAGATGGCGTCGAAGAGGCCGTCATGCGGTATGTTGGCCAAGAACTGCGCGACGAGCCCAGAGACGGCCGCGGCAAAAAGCGCAAACAACACCCCAGCTCCGCGTCTTCTGCGGGACACAACATCTCAAACGGCAACTACGATACTGATTTCAGTGAGTATATCGGTAACGGCTCGTGGGCCAAGTATTTATCTGAAGATATCACCGGTGGAGACGATGACCAGCAGCATCATCATCACCATCATGAGGACCATGATCATCATGAGGAAGGTGCTCACCATGAGGCTCATGGGCATGAGGACGACTCACATCGCGCCGACTACCATCTGATGTTCGATGGCCAGCATGCGGGCTCGGTGATGCCGCCGCCGCGTCGGCCCGGCTCGGGCCCTCCGGCGGGCCAGCCGCCTGCGAAAAAGCCGCATCTGCAGGAACCCGACGCCGTGCATGCTGCTGCCGCTCTGCGACAGACGCTGCACCCCGACTCCGCAGACCAGCGTCCTGCCTGGACCGGCGATGGCTCGGAGATGGGCGGCTCGTTCGACGAGACCGAGATCAAGGCCCTAGACGATTTCATGATAGACTACTGCCAGCAGCACCAGCTGGACCGCAAGTCTCTCTGTGCACGCGTCTGGGCATCCGAACGCAAAAAGGATAACTTCTGGGACGCCGTTGCTGCAGTGCTACCTCATCGCACCAGAGCCAGTGTCTACAAGCACGTGCGACGCGCTTATCACGTGTTTACGGTGCGCGGCAAGTGGTCGGCCAGCGAAGACCATCAGCTTGGCCAGCTGTTCAACGAAAAGGGTGCCCAGTGGAAGGCCATTGGCCTGATCATCCACCGCATGCCCGAGGACTGCCGCGACCGCTGGCGCAACTATGTAAAGTGCGGCGAGGGCCGCAACCAAAACAAGTGGACTCCGAAAGAAGAGGAGGTTTTGCGCAAAATCGTCAGCGAAGACTTGGCGGAGGCTCCGAACCAGCCAATAAACTGGACTCTTGTTTCGGAGCGCATGGGCGGCCGCCGCTCCCGCATCCAGTGCCGCTACAAGTGGAAAAAGATCAGCAAGCACCGCAAGGTCGACGCGCAGTAATAGATTCAAAGTAGGTTGGGTAACAAGTATCAATATTTTGCTCGTTCCAGTCTAGGTTCTGTCTAGTAGGCTCTTGTACCCTTTTGTGCCCTCTACACAGGTGCTGTCTAGACTAGTTCTGGAAATAGTAACTAAATGCTCATTATGGCTGGGAACCCAGCTGGAGTTCTGAGAGGCGTAATAATCTAAACTCTACTGATCATAAATAAACTTTGACAGGCTATTTCTCGGGCTTGCCGCCAGGCAAGTAAATAGGCGTGACGGTGACGTACGAGTTCTCGGCCGTAGCAACACCGGCAAACGCATTATACCAAGCAACAATCGACGCAACAAGACCAAATCCTCCACCCACTTGGGTGCATGTCTTGCTGGGCACCAAAGCACCGATCGACAAGAACAGGAAAGTCAAAAACACCAGGAAGAAGAGCGAACTGAAGCCAACAGTAGACTTGACAGTAACACTAAAAAGCATGAGGGTGAAAATCGCCCAGGCCATCAAGTAGAAACCAAACGCCTTGAAAAAGATTTCCTCATCCTCAGCCGCATAGGCAGCAGCAATGCCAAACCCAGGAGTCTCGATAGCCGCCAGCGACATCCAGAACAGACCATAAGAACCAAGAGCTGTGGCAGCAAACGTATTCTCAACAACCATCTCCCACATACCGGCAGCAAACTGCACCAAGCCTCCATAGAACCAGGCAGGGCCAACAAACACATTGTTGATCTCAATGCCCATTACATTCAAATTGCACAGAGACAAAAGGAAAGTGGTCAGTGCAAATCCACACAAGCCCATAGGAGATGGGTTTCCGAACTTGCGCGAAGTCCGAAGCGTTGGACTAACATTCATGGTACCACCATAGGCGGCCAGCACGTCGTGGATAGGCACTCGCTTGTTATCAAACATAACATAGTCTGTGCTGCTGGTGAGAACCCGGCGGGCCTCTTCTTGGTTCAACTCAATACTGCTCTCCGACATTGGTGTTATCTTAGGTCTACACGGGCTGCCCTTTATATACCCACTCTGCATATCTAGGTGTTGGGGGACAGGCGATCATGCATGATCATCCCCTCTCTCATGCATCGAAAGATCCACCCTAACCATGCGCTCTAGAATTCTCGTTATTTGGCCACTGGAAAATGCTGTCCACGCCGTGGATCAGCGAGAAAACTCTGATGGATCTGCTCAATCTTTTTAATGTATTTAAAATCACTATTGAAAATTGCAGCCAAGTGGGCCGTTTCCCCGCAGGTCTGGCGCCTGCATCCCAAAGGGTGGGGAAGTGCAGCAACATGCGTATTGGTTGTGTAGTCATATGACCATGGTTCGAGTATTGTTCGCATTTTGCCAAGGTACTTTTTAGGAATAGAGGGGTTATAGCTAACGTTGATTTATCCAGATGGTTCATATTGCCGATTGGTTTTAGGACGTATGATATCTATTTGGCCTGGGGATCCTAGAAACGCGCTTGGTGGGCGGTGCAATCGCATTGCATTATTTCCCTAAATAAAAGTGCCTTAGTTCAGCATGAGAATGGCCAATAGAATCTATTTTCAGAGAATCTAGGGTAGATTTAATGTCAGTGGTGCGTATTTTGTCGAGTCTTGGCAGCAACCTCAAGGGGGTATCTCGGCTAAGGGGCATTGACCCTACATTGATTAGGTAACGGGCTTGTGGTCTGACCCCTCCCTGTGTCAGCTTTGCAAAGTCCAGGGAGCCCAGGGCAGGCTGGGCCCGCTGACATTAGGCCTGAAAATTCAGCCTGAAATTAGAGCCCTACACGCCTCTAGAAAAAACGGCAATTGAACAATTACCAGCTGCTTTGCAGCACTAAAATAACCAAATGTATAAAACACTAGAGCTTTTTACGGCACGTTTGCTAAATTATTTAGAACTTGGCGAACTGCTTGGCAGTGCCAGTGGCAGGCAGCACCCGCAGAACGTTGAAGCGAACGGTCTTGGAAAGGGGACGGCACTGGCCAACAGTGACGACATCACCCTCGTTAACGCGGAAAGCAGGGCTGACGTGGGCGGCCAGGTTCTTGTGACGCTTCTCATAACGGTTGTACTTGGGGATGTAATGCAGGTACTCGCGGCGAATGACGATGGTACGGTGCATCTTGGTGGAAACAACGGTACCGGTAAGGATACGGCCACGGATGGAGACCTGACCAACGAAGGGGCACTTCTTATCAATGTAGTTGCCGCGGATAGCCTCCTTGGGGGTCTTGAAGCCCAGACCGACCTCCTTGTACCACCGCTTGTTGGAACGGTTAACCTTCGACTTGGTGTTATTGAAGATATGGGGCTGCTTCTGGAAAGCGCGCTCCGACTGAACGGTAAGCTCGGTGGCCATGTTGTATAGGTTGAGGTGCCGGTTGCGGATGGCTATGCTTAAGGTAGGAGTCGGTTTGAAAAGTGTGACTGACGTTTGCCCTAGGGCTATGTTGCTGAGTAATCGGGCGTACCAAATGATGGCAAACCGGCCACATCACTGGCAAAAAGAAATATATTACTAAACCGCATGCACCCTTTTAGGGCCCCTTTAGCGATCGTCGTGTGCTTGGATGTATCCAAAAAGGGCAGTATCTGCGTCACGTCTATATTTCAAGTACTTCTCATTTCGGTAATTAACTCAAATCTGCTACTAGTGCTATCTCCTATCTCCCCAGCCCTACTCCTTCTGAGCTCGAACTTACCCGGCCATGCACGAACCTGCAGCTAAACTCCCAACACGATGCATCCAGTTGCAGCTGACCCTTTCACCAACCGTGCCTCGGCCATAATAATGTCGTACTACGATTCTATTGGTTTGTTGGCGCTCTGTGACGCGATTGACGCGACTGATGCCATCCATTACAAGCCTGCGGCTCCGCCTAAGCTTCCCGAGGCCGACCCAAACAGCGGCCGCTTGGCAATGCCGCTGCCTGGACCCTATCCATCCTTGAGTGTTCCCCCCAAGCAAACATACCCGCAGCACCCTTACTTGACGCATGTGCCTGCGGCACACACCGTCACTCCTTCAGGAGCCATGTCATATGCGCAGAGCCAGCGAACAGCGTTCCAGCAGTTCTCGTCCAGCCAGCGTGCTCCCGACGGGTTGCCGCCGACGTTGTCATCGCAACGTGGAGGCCAGGCTCCTGGCACGATTCTCGGCCGCGGCGAGCCCGTTGGTCCTTATGGCCAGGGCTACCAAAACGGTCCCCCGGGCCCGCAGCAGCGGCCGTTGCCGGGCCCTCCTCTGCAGCGGCCTCCGCAGCCGCTGCCTCCTCGGGCGGCTCCTACCACACAGTCGCCCGCACCGCAAGCCCCGCTGCCGCCGGGACAGTACCGCACCGAGATCTGTCCGATCTGCCAACGCACATTCAAGGGCCCCAAGGCCTCGACACACAAGCAGCAGCACATTCGGCGGCTGCACCCCGACGATTACATGCCGAAACGGGGCGGCAAAAAGCGGGTTCTCATTCCTCCTATGTAATTTTATGTACTAACGATTTTTTGCTTTTGATTTCGCTTCGTTTTTGGTTTGGTGGCTTTTTTTTTACCGTTTTTTTGGTTTCGTGGCTCGAGAGCTCGCCTGAGCCTAGGGGGTAATCAGGGCCGATTTGTGGGCCCTGTCATGCAGCCGCTGGAACCCAACCGATGGGGTATCACATGCTATTATGCAGGTCGAACGTGTCATCCTCACATATTATGGCCTCGCAAGGGACCACGAGTGGGTTCGACGGGCTCGACTCTGGAAAAATCCAGAACCGCAGCCAGACGAAGCAAGACAAAGTTCCCTCACCTGAAGCAGACGAGAAAACATGGGGACGGACCTCCTCGGGCCAGGTGTTTGAGGTGCCCCAGACTTGCGATATGCTCCATACTCTCTTAGATCCTCGGCTCAGAAAGACTCTGGCCGACATGGTGACGGTGGCAATTCTAGTGTCGTATGTGTTTCTTTACTTTTGGTTGCCGCAGCGGTTCCGCACGCCGGTCTTTTTCGTACTTTTCGGCATCTGGCGGGCCGCCTACAATGGTGGAATCGGCTATCTGTTGAAAAATCAAAGCGAGCATCGCATGATCACCGCATGGACTGCTAAATACAAAGTTTTGGAGCCCAGCGACTGGTGGGTGCACCGTCTGGTCATGCAGGATCTGCGGGCTCGCTTATCGGTGGACACTGACGAGGAGGTGCACAAGGTGCCCAGCGAGTTCAAGAGCTGGATTCTGTTTCGGCATTTCGTGGATCTCGTGCTTATGAGCGATTTCGTCACCTACGTGCTTTTGAGCTGCAGCGTGCTGCATTCCACAAACCACTCGTACCTCGTTACGTTTGGCCGCTGGGCCGCCGGCCTGACCCTGCTGGTTTTCAACTTGTGGGTCAAGATCGATGCTCACCGTGTGGTCAAGGACTATGCGTGGTACTGGGGTGATTTCTTCTTTCTGCAGGACGTCAACCTGACCTTTGATGGTGTGTTTGAGCTCGCTCCTCACCCTATGTACTCGATTGGCTATGCTGCCTATTACGGCGTGTCACTGATGACGTCGTCCATGACGCTCTTTGTGGCTTCCGTCCTCGCTCATGCTGCGCAGTTCTGGTTCTTGATTGCGGTGGAGAACCCGCACATTGAAAAGACCTACAACACCGCCGGCTCTCCTCCGGTGTCTGTTCCTTCGAGCTTGGAGCGGCCTGCTCCGAAAGCCATGCTGGGCCTGCGCAACTTCAACTTCACGCGCAGCAGCGATGTGGTGCTGATGGCACTTGTACTGACGACTAGTCTGTTTTACTTTGCGTCGGCCAGTGTGTTGAGCACCACCATCACGTTTGCGTTGGCCATTTCGTGGCGCCTGCTGCACACGCTCGGTCTGGGCGTGCTTTTGCGCCGCCAAAGCGAGTCTAAGACTTGGACAAAGCTGTTCCTCAAGTACGGGCTCACCGCCGCCGACGCGTACCAACAGTGGCAGGTTATCTACAACGTCACCACCGTCATGTCGTACGTGTCGCTGGGTGTTGTGTTTCTGCGGGAATGGACGTCGCCTCTGGAAGTGTCGTACTGGCCGTTTAGATACATTGTGGGTGCGATGCTGATTGCGTTGCAAATGTGGACCAGCTACAGTATTTTCGATTCGCTGGACGAGTATGGCTGGTTCTACGGCGACTTTTTCTATATCCGCGACGGCCATCAGCTCACCTACTCGGGCATCTACCGCTACCTCAACCATCCCGAGCGCTTGGCGGGCATTGCCGGCGTGTGGGGTCTTGCGCTGATCTGCTGCTCGTCTCCCGTGACTTTGCTGGCATTCATGTGGTCGTTTTGCAATCTGGGATTTATTCAGTTTGTGGAAAAGCCGCACATGCGGAAACTTTACGGCGAGCAGAACGTCGAGCGCGACTCTGGAGTCTCCAAGAACCTGCGCAAGCCCGTGCAGCTGCTGCCCAAGGAATATGTTGATGTTGAAGCCGTCACGGCGCAATTGGAGCAGCTCTGGGACACGGTTGTTTTGTCGCGAATTGAGCAGATGGAGACCCTTCGGCCGCGCGTCAAGGGCGTGGTTTCCGACACTCGCAACATCCTTAAACAGACCCCGGCGCGCATGACCAACATCATGAGCGACGACAAGGTTCCTCCTCGCGAGGGCTACTCGCTTTGCTCGGAAAAGAAAGAGTACTACTATGGCGAGCCTATTTCCGTCAAGTGGAAGGCAGGCAAGGGCATCGACCCCAAAGACTGGATTGGACTTTACCGGGCGGGCGAAAACGACTCGAAAACAATCACAAACGTGTCGTCGTCGGGCCGCTGGGCCGGCATCAACAAAACAGGGTTCCCCAACCATCACCCCGACGCTGCCATCGAGACCCTGGACCAGTCCGGAACCGTCAAGTTCACGGGCAAGCTGCTGTTCTGGCAGCCGGGCACCTACGAGCTGCGCTATCACTACAAGGGCAAGCACAATGTGCTTGCGGTGTCTGAGCCGTTTGAGATTGTTGTAAAGACCCACCAAGTGGTTGGTCCTGTGTCGACGTTGGCCGAGAAGCTGATTGAGCTCAACTCGACGTTTGCCGGCACGCCGCTCAAGGAGCTGCAACTCAACGACAACGAGATTCTCGCCCGCATGACCGACGGTATCCGTCGTATCTTTGGCATTGACCTCGCCCCGTTTGTTATCCAAGCAGACGGCACGGCCGAGCGGGTAGCCGAACGGCTCTTGGATGTGGACCACACCTTGAAACAACTGTCGTTCCGCGACAATTGACCTGCACCGTCTGCAAGGCAATTGCGATCTGCACTTTGCAATCTGCATCTAAAATCATTACTGCAGTCTATAGAGCATCAGAGAGCGCGGCCTCAACCGCCGCGGCGACCTGGGTATATAAATTGAACGAAGCCTCAACGCTAGAATTTAAAAAAACCGGCCGTTGGAATCGTTTGGCTAGTAATTTGGCCAGTCGCTGGGCCATTTCCTCGTAGGCCTCGCTGGCGACGAGGGTGGTGCCGATTTCCGGAGGCACTGCATAAGCCATAGCTCCGAATCGCGGCAGCTCGGCGTCCGCAGGCGTCAACGAAATGGTCAAGGGACTCTTTTCTGTTGAGAAAATAATGCAGCATTTCGCATCGCCGGTCTCCACATTCACCACTCGCATGTTCTGCTGCCAAGTGAATGCCCAGGAAGAGGTGGGTGTTGCTGGCAATCGCTCGGTGAAATTTGTGGGCCTCGAGAGGATGTGGGCGGGGGCGGGTAGATGGGACCTTGCGTCAGCTGGGGCCCGTCAGCTGGGGCCGGCCCATGAGGCAAGGGCACGCTTACCGATACAGGGCACCTTCAATCCACTTACCATGCAATCGGTGCGAGCAGTACGAGCGGTTCGATCGGTTCGATCGGTTCCGGTAGGCACGATGCGGGGCTTTTCCAATGCCGCCGTCCGCAACGGTCTGCGGATTTCCGAGACCGTGCAGCCCCCCTTTATTCCCTTGGTCGCCGAGTCCGGCTTCCCTGGTGCTGTGGGTAATACGCCTCTTATTCGCCTCAACAAGCTCAGCGACGAGCACAACGCCAACATCTATGGCAAGGCCGAGTATCTGAACCCGGGCGGCTCCGTCAAGGACCGTGCGGCCCTGTTTATCGTTCAGGACGCTGAGCGGAAGGGCTTGATTGGCCCCGGCGGAACCATTGTCGAGGGCACTGCAGGCAACACCGGTATTGGTTTGGCCCACGTGTGCCGCTCGCGCGGTTACAAGTGTGTGATCTACATGCCCGACTCGCAGTCGCAAGGAAAAATCGATATGCTGCGGCTGTTGGGTGCCGAGGTTCACCCGGTTCCGGCCGTTCCTTTGGACGACCCTATGAACTACAACCACCAGGCCAAGCGTCATGCCGAGGGCTTGGAAAATGCCGTCTGGACCAACCAGTTCGACAACACCGCCAACCGTCAGGCCCATATCGAGACCACCGGTCCCGAGATCTGGGCCCAGACAAACGGCAACATCGACGCCTTTACCTGCGCTACCGGTACCGGCGGCTCGCTGGCCGGCACTACGCGCTACCTCAAGGACATTTCCAACGGTAAGGTCAAGTCGTTCTTGGCCGATCCCCCGGGAAGTGTGCTGTACAGCTACATCACTTCCGGCGGCAAGCTCAAGGAGCGGTCGGGCTCGTCCATCACTGAGGGCATTGGTCAAGGCCGTGTCACCGATAACCTGGCGCCCGATGTGGATCTGATTGACGATGCCGTTCAGATCCCCGACGAGGAGACCATCAAGATGGTTTACCGTCTGCTGGACGAGGAAGGAATCTTCCTGGGCGCCTCGTCGTGCCTGAACGTCGTGGCTGCTGCCGAGGTCGCCAAAAAGCTGGGCCCAGGCTCCACTGTCGTGACTCTGCTATGCGACTCTGCCGAACGCTACGCGCCTCGTCTGTTTTCGCGCAAATGGCTCGAGTCCAAGGGTCTTGACAAGGCCATTCCCGAGCACCTCCAGAAGTACATTGTTTTGGAGTAAAAGCACCATTGAATAATAGATTATTAGAGTTTCTGATCAAATAGATAGTTTAAAGTGCTTATCGTGGGGTGCATTTTCCTAACAGCGATTGATAAGATAACCCTGTATCTACTACCGGGTAATATGTCTGATTTCACACTTGCGCACTCAGTCCGGGTAAACTGACTTCAAATTTGCGTCTGGGTCATTCCTTTGGGGCTCATTTGGGGCTCGACCCTGGACGTCTTGGTAGAGCCTTCCGCCTTTAGGCGGCCCAGGGGGTGTGGTAGAAGTCCCCGCAAATATTCTCCTTTAGAATCTCGGTTATTTTAGAAATTATAAGAAGTGGAGCATGTTTGTGGAGTCGATATAAAGCGATGAGAGGACCCGCGACGCGTCAGCATGGATCGACCGATCACTTTAATTTTGGCCGCTACGACGCCTGCACTTGGAATTGGAAAGAATGGCGCCCTTCCGTGGCGTCTGAAACGCGAAATGAAGTATTTCCGCCAAAGTACCGAGGGCGGTATTGTCGTGATGGGCCGCAAGACGTGGGAGTCGATTCCCTCGAAATTCCGGCCGCTGAAAAACCGCACTAATGTGGTTGTATCTTCTAACCAGCAACTGCAAGTAGACGAGGGCGTTATTGCTGCTTTATCTTTGCAGGATGCGCTTGATAAAGTGAGTTCTATCGACGGCAAACTGTTTATCATTGGTGGTGCTCAGCTGTATGGATCGGCCCTGTCGCACCCGGCAACCAAGCACATTCTCCTGACGGAGATTGAGGATCCCGACTCCAAATTCGAGTGCGATCGGTTCTTTGAGTTTGATCAGTCCAATTGGAAAAAACAGCCCGAGCAGGTCTTGCGGAGTTTTGTGGGACCTAATGTGGAGCTTGACTCGCCCAAGGTGACTGAAGACGATACTGAATATACGTTTACTCTTTATTCCAGGGACTAGACTAGGGATGTACAATGCAAAAAAAAAAAGATGAAATGACCTTTACGGTAGTGAATGCTGGCTCTAGAGTGACTGGTGCCGAGATAAATATACTAAAAGTAAGCCCTGTTCATGTCGGCGATCTCGCGGCATAGCATGGGCCAGTCGAGCTCGCGAAGAAGCGGTTGCTCCTCAGAGTTAGGTTCGGGGTCGGGCCGATACGATTCCTGCCATTGTAAAAGCTCGTACATGAAGCGGAGATTGGGCTGGATAATCACGTTGAGCCGGTGGACGCGAACATGCAGATACGCTTCGGGAAGGCTGCAGTGCAGGCGTTTCACAACCTCAGCAATGCATACAGCTGCCGATCGTGAGACGCCTACACGGCAATGCACCAAGGTAGGGATCTGTTGGTCGTATGATTCTTGTAAAAACTGCAAGCAGCGATCAAGACACGGAATAAGAGAGTCGATGCCGTCGTCTTGGATCCGTTCGACCACCAGCACGCGATCGATGCCCTCACAAGGGGCATCAAACGTGGTCTCAGTTTCTAAAACTGATTGACTAGGCGCGTGGGGGAGCCATTCGAGATGCTCGCCAACGCTGAGAATGCGGCGGATTCCCATGCCAATCAACTGCTGAGGGTTGTTGGCGTGCGCCAACGAGCCCAAGTATAAATGAGGGAGGATTTTGGCCGGTAAAGATCCATCAAAGCTGGTTACCCATTGATGGGACGGTTCTAATTCCTCGGGGTCCAGATTGTCGTCGGATCCCAAGGAGCGTTTGCGATTCAAGGGAAGCGCAGCCGGCACCGTGATGGCGCCGATACCGTCTGCATACCGCGACGTGGGAACGGCAGGCGAGTGCTCGAGAATCAGGGGCTCTAAAAAGGTCAAGACATTGACATCCGATTGAAAAAGTAAGAATTCGCGGCCGAATCGTTTATGCAAGTCCAGAACCACGTCCGCAAAGTGCCGGCCACTCAGGAACATCATATAACCGATGGCCAAAAACGAGCTGCTACGATACCCATCGGAGCTGTGGATCATCGTCCGAGAGGGGTTGTTGTTCACATGGTGCTTGGATCGCGCATACATGAGCTTTAGCACACTGAGAATGGAGGCGACATCGGCTTCAGCCATAGTGAGCATGGAAAACGATCCTGATGCGGGGAAATCAAAATTGAGCCGCTGCAACGGCCGCTGGCCATTGGCTTCTCGAATGGCGGCATCCAAAAGACGAATACTGGGCAGTTGGGCGCCATCTTTGCAACGCGCAAATGTCATCCAATTGCGTCGCTCGTACTCGGCTGCCGCCGCATCCTCACTAGCATCATCTCCCTCGCCATCATCGTCATCTTCCATATAAAGCATAGCGTGTTTATAGTCCATTGTGTTGCCAATCCAGAACTCTGCGTCCGTTCCCGTGTACACTGCCGATGCCTTGGACATATTGAGTAGCTCCAAGCGCTCGTAGAGACCTAAGTTCAGGTCCCATAAACGAGGACTGGGCACATCATAGATGGGGTTATAATCAATGACAGACTCTGCCTGGGCCTTGAAGCGGGAGTCCCTTTCGATGATATCTAAAATGTCGCCTGCCAACAAAAACGACTGGTAGTTGGGAAGCGATTTGTTGCCATGGCGAAGCTCGTCGTCTCGGTGCGCCAGTTGCGCGGCCTGGATCAGCGTGCATACTTTGGCCGCCATAAGCGAATCGTCTTGAGTGACTGGATAAACCACGATATCTGCCAAGCGAGCGTATTTTGCAACCTGGATGCCGAAGTTTCGGATAGAAATTCCATCTAATGGATCCACGTCCATGAACCGGGGAACCAAGCCGGCACTATCAGTATCCAAGACCTCCGACGCGGTGACCGAGCCAATCAAGGATGGGCCAGGAGCAGATGTAGTATCGATTTTCACTAACAAGAGTCCTCTAAAGTCCTTTGGCGGAGGAAAGCGGGAGTGATGAGTGGTGCGGCCGTTGGGGCTGAAAAACGAGCTTTGCACATGATTTTGAAGACTGATGCCGTGCAGATAGGGGAATACTGTGTCTGCATTCGGTAAGGGCGTGGTGTATTGGGCCAGCATGCGCTGGTAGAGCTGATCAGGCGATAAAATGGTCAAAGAATCGTTGATGCCAAAGACTGGGGGTTCGGTCTCGACATGGCTGGTCAAGCGTGCCAACGGAGCCTCGATCGTTGTCATTGCCGTAACCGGCTCCATCGACATCGTTTTAAGCTGAAAACTTGGAATATAAAAGTGGCGGGATCGACCGCGATGATCAGGTGGGGCTGACTGATAAGACCGGTGGGGATATGTTGATAAGCGAGCCGTGCATATTTGCTATGGAGTAGGGTTTGCCGGCACCCTTTCCGTGCCCTGCGGGGTTGAGGCTGCCTGATCTGGTAATTTCAAGGATTGGGCATGCCAATTTCACCATCTGGCTGGTCTCCTCTGGGTTGGGGCTTGCCATTTCCTGTACCTGTGGACGGTCAGTGCAGGGAAAGTGTAGAAATGGTGCAATCCGAGCGAGGGTTAACGATTAAGAAGCTCAATTAGTGAAAGAAGCTGTACATTCTAGTAAATAAAAAACTACTCATAGCCCATTGCCTTGTTCCAAACGGGCCCGGCAGACTTGTAGATGCGGTCGCGGATGTTCTGGTAACTGTCAAAGGCAGGCCGCACGTCCACGTTGAAAACAGGCATATCGCCATCATCCGGGGCCTCGTAAAAGTCAATCACATATTTGACTTTTTCCCAATCATGGTTTGCAGGCGACCACCGCAGCACGGTCCAGTCATGGCGATCAAAAGGAGGCGGCACGCCATACTTTGACGGATAAAGTTTACCCAGCAGCTGGTAGAATGCAGCCCGCGGGGTCATATCTTCAGAGCGGCCCAGGAATTTCAGCAATCGCGGCTGCACCTTGGACTCGGCAGTGTAAGGAGCCTCCCACTGGAGGACTTCTTGCCAAACACCCTCATTAAGGAAGTTGTGTACATCGACCATGCTCTCCACCGCGTCCTCTGGGATCTCGTCCGGGCCGCTCTTGCGGACCATGGCGTTGAGCATCTGCTGGGGCGACGGGTATTCCCAGTTGCCAGCGTCATCGACCTCGCCTCGAGGGATTGATGAAACAGTGCGTTGAGTAGGCAGGTCGACCTTCTGGCCAGGCACGCGTAGCTGGTTCAATTCAGGCATGTGATTCATGGGGTTCAGGCCATGTGAGCTGGCGTCGGAGCCGGCTGCGGCCGCCGCGACAGTCACACTAGACACCTCTTGCACATCGGCTTTGGAAGACTTCTTCATGAACTTTGTATGATCAACAGGGCACTTTGATGCGGCCGCCTTTGCCCGTGGACACTCGCTTAAAGAGGCCTGGCGGTTGATACGAGTAGCCGAAACGGCATCCAGGGGCACCGACCAAAACAGGCCGGTAAATTGCTGGTTCTTGGGGGGCTGTTGGTTATGAATGCGATCGATGGGATCTTCCGGCGCAGCCGGATCGGCGGTGGCCCAAAACCAACCCATGAGTAAAAATTGGAAAGTTTGGGAATTTGCTTATGATCTTGGATTATCTTATATTTCATTTGCCCGACCGGAGCCGCTTGGGAGACCCGGCTTGAGCCGCTGGGATGCTTACCTTGACGCTTATACAGTAGGCGACGACGGCAGGTGACTAACATGAATCTTTCCACATCGACGGTTCCTCAGGAACGACGACGACCCAACTCGGGCCAACGAGAAGAGGAGGATGCCACGAAACTCTTCTTTGGTCCTGAATTCGATACCCGCCAGATCTCAAACGACGGCCAGGAAATCCCGCTTATTGCGCTGAACCTGTCGGAAACGCGCTTATTGATTAATGCTGCGCTACAACAACGTCGTAAAGACCAGGCCGGCGAGGAGCTGGGCCCCGACACAGCCAACGATGATGAGGAAGAAGACTTTACGAGCTCGAACGAGATTCTGCGCAAAACCCAAGAGTTTCTTTCCACATTTGCTCGCTTCAAGGACGAACAGACCGTTAGTGCCGTCGAGCATCTGCTGAAATCCCCCGAAAATGCAGACCTGCATCCGTTTGAAATCGCCCAGCTCGGATCATTGGTCTGCGACGATGCCGAAGAAGCAAAGACGCTGGTGCCATCGCTGTCCTACAAAAAGTCCGACGAAGAGTTGCAAGTGCTGCTGGACAACTTGCGACGATTTGGTTGAGGTTACAATATCTAAAATTAATGAAAAATAGACTAAGAATATACCAATTGGTGGGTGCTTTAGCGTCTTGGGTCTAGCAGGCCCCAAGACAGATACACGATCACAGCTCGGGCAGGCTGTGCTCGGCAGTGAAGTTAAATAGGAATTGCCGGCCAGCGTGATGCCACCATCGAGCAAGGCACGAAAAGGGCTGGAAATCAATCTCCTCGTTTTTGTTGAGAGGGCAGATACAGCGGCCCGACGCAAACGCAGCGTCGTCGTGGGGGCATCTATGCAGCGGGTTGTGGTAGTAGCCGATATCTGAGAAATGATGGATCTGGGTCTTGTTGGCAAGCGCCAAAAGGCCAATACTATGCACGGGAGCATCTCCCCAGCGCTCGTAGTAGAACCCACCGGCATCATTTAGATGGTTGAAGTAGTCGGTGTAGGCCTGGGAGCGGAAGAACTCCAGACTGCCGATCTCAAAGTTGCTCCAAAAGTGACAGAGATTGTACTCGCCTTCATCGGGCATCATGTCAGTAGATCGAAGCTTGCGCATATCGGTAAGGAAACTAAGGCCATTGTCCTTGGCAATGTGCTGAGGATATTTGGCCAAAAAGTCCTTAAAAGTGGCCCACAACGTAGGGATTGTTTCGAGATATTCATTAATAGTGATCACAAATCCGTATACCTTGTTGTTTTCCCGCAAAAAGGTAAACGGATCATACAATTGATCACAAAAGAACTTGACGCCGGGCTCGACCCGCCAGTACCACTTGTAAGGCATCATGAGCTCATGCCAAAAGAAGTTTCCGGAGTTGAAACGACACATATTGCGATACGAAATGCTTTCGCCATAGATGATTTCGCGGGCCTTGAAGTCCTCGATACATTCATGCATCTTTTCTTGATCAATATGCGAGGGGACGTTCCAAACATCGGCCGGCACCAGGCCATAGAATGCTTCTCCAGATGCAAGACCACTTGTGAGGCTCTTGAACTCCTCACTGAATTCCTCGTCATTCAAAAACACCCAAGGATAGCGGTACCGGCGGTTGAAGCGGTCCTCGATCTGGCGCATGCTCTCGAGGGCCTCATGCACCTCCCAATTTCGGCACAGCATATAAATGACGGCCTCCTCGGAGCCGATTTTGGTGCGATTTTTATCGACATTCGGAATATCGGGCCAATAAGTCAAGTCATGGATGGTTTTTGCGGGCGATTGCCCGGCGGCTTGGGGTTGAGCGTCTTGACTTGCGTCACCGCCGTCCTGGGCCTGGAATTTGGCAAAGTAGCTGATGCCCAGGCCAAATAGCACCGTTAGAACGCACAACCAAGCGGCTTTGGTAGTACGGGTCTGCGGATACCGGATATTCTCACTAATGGACCGGGCCAGCGAGGGTCTCCGCGCCGTGGGCGGGTCACCAGACATTGAGATGGAAAACTGGTCCCTAACCTGCAGGTCAAATCTTTATGCCAGTGTCATGGCAACGTCGACTGCGGCTAGTTTGCCGACTTGGAGGCGCCCGGTGCCGGAGCGGTGGTTCTAGCAGTATTTTGAAGCGCATTTAATGAGCGGTTGAGGTCCCGTAAAATGAGGTGTCTCTAGAATCAATAGTTTTCTTTGTATCCTAAAAATAATTATCTTGGCCAGGGGGGCCAGGGGCTGTAGAGAGCAACAACGGCCGCAACTGGTAATGGCTGAAGGCTAGTTGATGAATTTTTTAAAATTATAGTGGAGATCGTCATTTCTTGGTCTGCTGGTGTTTTGTCTAATCAATTGCATCTCAGATCACTTGTATCGATTTGGATCAAGCTGTCAATTAAAATATTGAATCACCTTTTAGCCCTAAGCCTTTGCACGACGCAGTTCCTAGCCCCCTTCCTTTCCCCTCTGCCCTGAACTCTATTCCCGCCGGCACTGCCTGCTGAGGCTGCACGCGTAAGCACCTCATGGTGGTGCTGGGCCCGCGGGAGGGTAAGCAGCGAGAGTGGAGGGTAATCACAGCGTGCTCAGGGTGGTGGGTTAAAACGTCAGCAGCGTTGTCAGCAGTTCCTATCGCACCAATGGCTACCGCAACAGACGCCCGGCTCTCGGACAAGGAGCTGTTTGAGATCAACAAAAAGGCCGTGACCAACAATTACGGTGTCGAGCCACGTGTCACCTACAACACCGTCAATGCCGTCAACGGCCCGCTGGTCATTCTGGACAAGGTCAAGTACCCGCAGTTTGCGGAGATTGTGGACCTGACTCTGCCCGACGGCAGCACCCGCCAGGGCCAAGTCCTGGAAGTCAAGGGCGACCGTGCGGTTGTGCAGGTGTTCCAGGGCACCTCGGGAATTGATGTCAAAAAGACCACCGTTGAGTTCACGGGCCAGAACCTGCGCATGCCTGTGTCGGAAGACATGTTGGGCCGTATCTTCAACGGTTCCGGTGCTGCCATTGATGGTGGTCCCAAAGTCCTGGCTGAAGACTACCTGGATATCAATGGTTCCCCCATCAATCCCTACACCCGTACTTATCCTGAGGAGATGATCTCCACCGGTATCTCCACCATCGATGCCATGAACTCGATTGCCCGTGGCCAGAAGATCCCCATCTTCTCTGCCTCTGGTCTGCCCCACAACGAGATTGCCGCCCAGATCTGTCGCCAGGCCTCGCTGGTGCGTCCTACCAAGGATGTTCACGATGGCCATGAGGATAACTTCTCGATTGTGTTTGCTGCCATGGGTGCTAATTTGGAGACCGCCCGCTTCTTTGAGCAGGATTTCCAGGCCTCAGGCTCGCTGGAGCGCACTACCTTGTTCCTGAATTTGGCCAACGATCCCACCATTGAGCGTATCATTACGCCTCGTCTGGCTCTGACCACCGCAGAGTACCTGGCCTACCAAACCGAACGCCATGTGCTCACCATTCTCACGGATATGTCGTCGTACGCCGATGCGTTGCGTGAGGTATCTGCCGCCCGTGAGGAGGTGCCTGGTCGCCGCGGTTACCCGGGTTACATGTACACTGATTTGGCCACCATCTACGAGCGTGCCGGTCGTGTCGAGGGCCGCAACGGTTCCATCACCCAGATTCCTATTCTGACCATGCCCAACGATGATATCACTCATCCTATTCCCGATTTGACCGGTTACATTACCGAGGGCCAGATCTTTGTGGACCGTCAGCTGTCGAACCGCGGCATCTACCCGCCCATCAACGTGCTGCCTTCGTTGTCGCGTCTTATGAAGGCCGCCATTGGTGAGGGTATGACCCGCAAGGACCACGGCGATGTGTCTAACCAGTTGTATGCCAAGTATGCCATTGGTCGTGATGCCGCCGCCATGAAGGCTGTTGTTGGTGAGGAGGCTCTTTCTAATGAGGATAAACTCTCGCTCGAGTTCCTGGAGAAGTTCGAAAAGACCTTTGTGACCCAGGGCAAGTACGAGGACCGCACCATTTTCGAGTCCCTGGACCAGGCCTGGAACCTGCTGCGCATCTACCCCAAGGAGATGCTCAACCGTATCTCGCCCAAGATCCTCGACGAGTTCTACGACCGCCGCGGTCGTCACCCCGAGGATGAGGACGATGACAAGTCTGACAACGACAAGTCCGATAAGGACGACTAGTCGAGTAGTGTAGTTAGAATAAGGATATTAGATACTTTCTCGCCGCCTTCAGTCTAGCACTTTCAAGGGGTCGCGTTTTGCGGGGGATTCCCCCGCACCCCCTGGGCCGCCTAAAGGCGGTCTCCAGCCGGTGTAGTCCCGCATTGAATTGGAAAGCCGACGAACTTTATCTCGGAGAGTTAATAAAGAACTATTCAAGGGGTTATTCGCGGGAGATTCCCCCGCACCCCCTGGGCGCCTAAAGGGGGTCTCCAGCCAGTGTAGTCTACCGCCTTGAGGCGGAAAACCGACGAGTTTTAGCTCGGAGAGTTAATAAAAAAAAACATAAAAAGATATTAAAGGACGTAGAAGCCGAGGCACACTAGGAAAAGCCGCACACCGTATCGCCAAATGCCCAGATGCTGCTGCTAATGGAGGGGGAAGGGGAGAGAGAGGTGATGGCTCTGGTCCGGTCAGTGACTAGGAGAACCACGCGACGGTTGGCAATATCGGCACAATAGACTTTGCCTTCCTTGAGAATGCCAATCTGCTTGTCGGTCATAGCTAGGCCGTCTGCCGCTGTTTCGATTTGCAGAACCTGTTTGTTGGTGTTGAGATCAACAACAGTGGTTGGGCCCTGGGTGGCCCATGCCTTGACTATGAAATGGCCCTTGACAGCAATATGGTCCGCTCCGCCAGACAGCGTGGCTACCTTATGCTTATCGCGGACATCATAAACAAGAACCTCGCTGTCTGTTGCGACCAACAACCGTTGGCCAGCCACGCCATATTCATGCTCGTTGTCGAGACCATCACTGGCAGTGCTCCACAGCGCAATGCTGCGAGCTCCGGGCACTTTAAACTCATGCAGCACCGTCGCCGAGCCCACCTCCCACAAACACACGCTTGAGTCTTGCTGGCACAGTGAAACAATGTTGCGGCCGCGAGCGATCATCTTGACGTCGTCAATGTTGCCCTTTTGGTGCCGTAGCGTCTGCGCAAGATCGCCACTGTCTGCGTCCCAGATCTTGATGGAAAAGTCCATGCCTGTCGAAAGCACGACCTTGTTACTGGGGAAGAATTTTGCCAAAAAGACCTGCAAGACATGGCCGTCAAAGGCCGTCAAAGGCTCGCCGGCTGCAGAAAACAGCGTCAACTTGCCTGTATCATCTCCAAGAAGAATTCGGCCATTACTATCAACATCTCCACAGCATACTCTGCCGGGCATTTTCAAATTTTGGCTAAAGAGCGGCAATTGAGCCGCCGCGACGCCTGTGGCCGTCTTAACACTCAGCAGCCGCGTAGAAGGCTCATAGTTCACGGATACTTCAGGCGCCTGGGGCTGCAATCCTTCCTTCTTGACATCCACTTTGATTTCCTGGCCATCAATGGTTAGCCATATCTGCTCTGCATTCACTTTGCCACTCTGAACATCCGCAACGACATCCCCAGCACTACTCTGCACCAAGAGGGTAGGGATGGTAAGCATAGAGAGAGACCGGGATCTCGAGCATTTATCTCGGTTTCAAAGGCTCGACACTAATTCATAAAACCATGCTTGTACATTCTTTCTTTATCCTAGGCATACCTCCAGGAAGCTCCGAAAAAGGTATATGCGGTGAGGTGAGTCGGGTAGATTTTCAAAATTTCAAAAATCAGCCTTGATGGCCAAGTTGGTAAGGCGCAGCACTAGTAATGCTGAGATCACCGGTTCGAATCCGGTTTGAGGCAATTTTTTTGGGTCGGTTGCAACCCCTTGAAAGCCATAGCGAGAGCAGCTGTAACTTTTCTTGTTTTGAGCTGTATATTTTTGTAGCTACCAATGTCCAGTTAAATATTTAAATTATGCTACAGCACCTATTGTGTCTATGGATTTAGACTAGAGAACCGACGGCCGGGTCTTTGTGGACATCTCGTCCACTCTTCCCTTTTGGAACTTGATGGCAGGAGTGATCCAGGCTCCGCAGCTGCATTTCGATCCTTGCCACTGGTAAGATCCGAGCTTGTGGTTGCATTTGGGGCAGGCGATTTTGCCCTCGATGTCACCTCTTTCCAGCTCGGGTCGCATCCATTCGATGGGCTCCAAAAAGTATAGTTGGCAGCGCTCGGGGCTTGCCGGCTTGTGGTAAACAAACGAGCCCGAGTTGGCAACGACCGACGAGCAGCCCTTGCAGCGCAGAACGACGGTGCGAGTGGCTAGTTGGCCAAACACTGCCTTGAGCTTGTCGTGCGAGACGGCGACCTTATCGTTGCCTCCTACGAGCTCAACTGAGTCGGAATCAGGATTCTTTAGAGATGCAGAGATCGGCTCAGTGATAGCAAACGCCTTGTCGTTAACCAGAACCTGGTTGATTTTGGCGGCCTCCTCAGCAGGAACAAGCATGGCCAAGATATGGCGCCAGGTGATGACCAGCGGAGGCATTTCCGTCTTTGTATACTTGACGGAGCCCGTAAGGGCCTGGGTCTTGAACTCTGCCGCCTGCTGCTTGAGCTTCCATTCGCGGTAGGGCTTTTTATCGTCGGAAACCTCGTATCCGCATTGATAATACACTTCCAGCTGCTCCAGAAATGACGGATTCGGGTTGGCAATCGCTCTCTTGGACTTGACAAACTCCACGGTTTGTTCCACGCCCCATTTGTTGGCCCGCATGATGTATGCACATGCAGCCGTCACCGAGCGAGAAATGCCGGCAATGCAGTGCACAAGCACGCCTCCGCCGCTGCTGATAGCCTCGTCAATAAACTCGTTGGTCCGGGGGAAAAACTGCATAATATCCTCCTCCTCGACGTCCTGGATGTCCAGATACAGGTGCTTGAACTTGCCATGGATAAGGGACTTGAACTTCTCGGGATCTTGGCCGGTGGCCGCGATATCGAGCACAGACAAAATATGGGTCACGTTGTACTTTTTCAGCGACTTTTCAGCCGACAGCGACATCATGGACCCAATCCAGATGTGGTCGGTTATCTGGTGCATAGCCATGGTGAAAGTCTTTTACTAAGTGTGGGGTGCTTCGGCAATTTATCCCACCTAGTGCCCTGAACTGCATCCTTGAACTGCATCACATGTAAGTGTACATCTAAGTCAAAGTAAAATCAGAATAGATATCTGGTGATCATATCTAAGAATCATATCTAAGGATCGTATCTGAAATCATCGTATATAAGTATGAAAGTTCGAATGGGACAGAAACCATTGGCATGATCATGATGTACGCTAGGTGCTACTTAATTAACTGCTTGGCCCTTGTAAACCAAACTAAAGACTGCTGTAGAGACGAGCTGTCTCCTCGGCAAGAGGCTCAGCACTGGCAGGGTTGGCACCGGTCGCCAGACGGCCATCCACAACAATCTCAATGGCAAAAGGAGGGTTGGGCTCGACGTACTTGTTGGTCACAGGTCCAACGATATCCTCGACGGTCTTGAAGTTGTTCTTCTTGAGAAAATCAGCAAGATTCATCGCAACCTCACCCTTATCGGAAAAGCCGGTAATCTTCTTACCCTCAGCAATAAGCTTGCCGTTCTTATCCTTGACAAAACCAAGAATAACAGGACCGTGGCAGACCGCAGCCACAATTCCGCCGTTATCCCAGATCTTGCCGGCATCATCAGCCAAATTGGGCACTTTACCATCGAAATCAAAGATGGTGCCGTGACCACCGGCAGCATAAAAGATACCGTAGTCGGCAGGGTTGATAGCCGAGGCCTTCTGGACTCCGGCAACGGCCTTGCCAAAGTCTCCGCCCTTGTCGTCAAGGGCATTCTTCTCATCGATTGTGATGAATCCCGACGCAGGATCAACCGAATGGCCATCCCAGCCAAAAGTGCCTGTCTCAGAGACCAATGTCACTTTAAAGCCATGGTCAACATAGTACTTCCAGGGGTGGTAGACCTCGGAAAAGAAAGCACCAGTGTGGGTGCCATCTTCATAGAATTTGCCATTGTAGGATGTAACGGCCAGCAGAACTGCTTTGGGGAGAGTCATTGTGGTGGACTCGATTGGCTTAACCAACGGCCTTATATAGTTTCAAGTCACGTGAAACGCAAGCAAACCGCGATCAGGTGGTTGTAGCCGATGCTGGCACCCACACGTTTTGCGACATGGGTGCGACTTATTTGGATATATATAATGTACAATTCGATTTGTACGTTCTTTTGTTTTTATTTTCGTTGCTCATATATCTTGTCTATGATTTTCCTAGTGACATCTGGTAATTCGAGCACCCTTCAAGTAGACTGGTGCCTGCTCCCTGACGAGTTTCGTCGCCTTCTCAGCAGCCGTAGGTACCGGCAACAAGTTAACTGTTTGGGAAAATAGTCGAGACGGAAACAGACTTAACTAATGATCTCTTTAAAACCAACTGCCGAGTCAAGTTCTAGGAGTTTGGGCATAATCTTCGCATATGCTATATCTTTGAAGCATATTAGGCATAGAAACCCGAACCAAATTATTGTAATTTAAAATAACTAAAGCGCTGACGCCTTCTTTCCAAAAGAATACTGTCATTTTTCAAAGTCGCTGGACCACTGTGCCTGCAGCGTGCATGCAGCATATGCAGATCTCTTCAATGTCTGCGCACGCAGAACTTATGGACGGACCCTCCTTCTGAGAACAATGCTCCAGTTAGTGTCTCGTCCCCCCCAGTGAAGTGCGCAGGCACTTACTAGCGAAAGTGTTTCGAAAATAGCTACGTTCATTTACAGCGAGCGACTAGCGAAATATTTAAGCCTGCGCATTGTAAAGCTTGATCAGCTCCTCGGCAAGGGGACCAGCAGAGGCAGGATTGGCGCCCGTAACGAGCTTGCCGTCCTGCACGACCTTGGCCGCAAACGGAGGAACGGGCTCTTCGTACTTGTCGGTGTAAGGCTTGACAATGTCTTCGACAGTCTTGTAGCCGTGCTCCTTGATGATGCCGTCGAGACCAATCTCAACTTCACCCTTGGTGGCAAAGCCGGTAACCTTCTTGTTCTTGACAATCAGGTTGCCGTTCTTGTCCTTGATGAAACCAAGAATGACAGGGCCGTGGCAGACGGCAGAAACAAATCCACCGTCATCCCAGATCTCGCCAGCATCCTTGGCAACGTCAGGAGCCTTGCCATCAAAGTCGAAGATGGTTCCGTGGCCGCCAGCAGCAAAGAAGATACCGTAGTCTGCCGGCTTGACAGCGTCGGCCTTCTGCAGGGTGCCGATGAACTTGTTAAAGTCGGACTTGGGGTCGTCCAGGATCTTCTTCTCATCCTCGGTGATGAAGCCGGTCGAAGGGTCAATGGAATGCTGATCCCAGCCGAACTTGCCGGTCTCTGAAATCAGGCCGATCTTGAAGCCGGCGGCAGTAAACAGCTTCCAAGGATGGTAAACCTCGGAGAAGAAGGTACCAGTTTTGGAGCCATCGGCATAGAAGGGCCCGTAATAGTCGGAGATAGCAAGAAGAACAGCCTTGGGCAGAGTCATTGATAGTTCAATTGGGTCGGGCCTGGGCGTTTATATAGTTTTTGCTATGTAATATATGCAGGAGCAAATGCGGGCATTATAAATCCATGCAGGAGCTTCGGGGCCGCATCCCAGGTTCTTTGCCGAGCTCGGGCCTCCAGGAATTTAATCTTGGCCGTAACGGACGCAATTGGGTGCCTATATATCTTTGCTTTTAACTTTGCCCGGATTTTTCATCTCCTGTTCATTTTCACAAGACAAAGGCGGCGCTTGGTCGTGGGGAGCTTCCATGGAGCTCTATTAGCAATCTGCCCAGGACAACCAACAACTTGGGCATTTGAAACTTGAGGGGGCCCCGCGCTATTTGCTGCCTGTATTGATGGGTTGAACCTCTTGTTTCATCGGATATTTTTGCCTAGCAATGGCCAACAACAAATGCAAGGGGGGTTATGTTTCAACAGTCGATCAAGGATATGCAGGAGCATGCAGGGCCAACAACGCCATGTTGACTGATGCTGGCGTCACTCTAAAATCGCGCTCGCCAAAAAGCCTAGTTGTTCCTTGGATCGATTGGCTAGAGAATTGCATATATAGCGAACCTCCTTGCTCCAAAGATTCCCCGCTCCAAGGACTCCCTGCTCCAAAGACTCCTTGCAAGGTGCTAGGGAGGCCATGTAGGGTGCTTATGATGTAGTATATGTTATGCAAGTAAAATAAGAAACAAGTCTTTGAGAAAAAACGTCTAAATCAAGGCTGCTGCACTTTATTGTCCATAACAGGATGGGCAGAAGCAGTGTACTCGGGCGGAGTCTCGATCTCAATCAGCGAGCTGGAAGCAGCCTCCTGATGGTGGCTGCGGTCGTGCGAGTGATGGTGGCGGTGGCTGGGCGAGTCGCCGCTGGTGCCAATGGCCTGCTCTTCGTCTACATTGATATATCCGCGGCGGGTACGGTCGATCTCGGGCTGGGGATACTTGAGAACAATGTAGATGGAATAAACAACGGCCGGGAAGTGGAACAGCAGCGACAGAATGATGGAAATCAGAAAGTCGCGGGTTCTCCATCCTCGCTTGATTGCAATCACCACAAACGGCAGCACAAACGAAAGCAGAATCAGAAACACATCAAACGCCACCGGATAATCTGCACGAGTCATTTTGGAGCGGGCAGTCAGCAGAGCCAAGCCCCATCCTTTTCTTGGCTGGGACCGGGCTGGGCAGTGCAGCCGGTTAGGGCACCCGCAGGGTTAGGCAGGCCCATCTCGCTAGAGACCTGCATTTCAACCTCATGGATACTGATCACTCAGTACGTAGTTGTACCTGGAGTATATGTATCAATTGACAGTATACAGAGAGAGCTATAGCTTGATGTTACTCCTGGCCGCAGGCTGTTCTCGTAAGTTCGATATGCAACCGGACTTCCAATCAGTCCTGATCACTGCACACAGGCACGAGCCTGCACATGCCGAGCCGCAGCCGCGAGCACGGACACATGCCTAGCCGCAGCTACAGGCACATGCTCGGCCGCAGTCGAGGGCGCATGCTCGGCCGCAGAAGCAGTAAACTTTCAATTAATCGATACATACGCTACTAATGCTTCTCACTAGGGTAAGTAGGGGGACTGTCGGCGTGAATAGGTGCCTCTGCAGCAGCAGGGGCAGCGACCGGAGCAGCAACCGCCTTCTCGGAGGGATGAGGAGGAGCGGCCGGGGGAACGACCTGAGAAGTAGGCGCCTGAGCATAGCCGGCCTTGTAGCCCTCCTGCTCTGCACGCGCCTGCTCAAGGCCCTTCTGGTAGCCGTCATTGTAGTTCTGGGCAGAAGGCTCATTGAGACCGGAGATCTTGATGGCATCCTCACCCTGGGTGTGCAGAATAATATAGATGGCGTGAATGACGCCAGGCAAATGGAACAGCAGCAGGGTCAAGAGGAGGTTGACCCAGAACGCGGACGTGAAGCCACGCTTGATGGCTACCGAAACAAATGGTACGAAGATAGCAATAATAATCAAAAGAAGATCCTCGTTGGAAGTAGGCATGATGGGTTAGATGGTGTTTGGGTAGAGTTCAAGGGTGCGTTCTTGGCTATTTATTGGTGCTCTGCTATGATCTGGGGTTAGGGTGCTGACTGGCGATCGCTGCAAGTTCCACACCTTGTTTATGGCAATTGGCCCCACAAGCACCTGTGTCAGTGACTACAGACTATATCGACAAGGGTGCGCTTATGTAGAAAAGTCATATTTTGTGCAGTTATGGGCCTTTTGACCCTCGGCGTTGCCTACTTCTTGATGTGGGGGTATCGGCAGGGGCAATGCCTCATGCAGTCAATACCCTCGCGCCCCCGCGGCGGCTAGGGCTAGCGCAGGGACCTCCGCCACAAAGCCATGCATCTGCGCCACGAACCACGCATAACCCGGTAGCTTCAAGTTAAATAAAAAACCGTCGCGTGCATCACATTATTTCGGCTATCTCATGCAAGCCCTGAAATTTCGAATCCCAGTCGACCCTGGCCATGGCGCCTTCCAGGGGTGGGGTAATCCTTATATGACAGCTCGTTCATGGGGAAACCACGTGGATGCGTGCATTTTGTGGGAGATCAGTGATCAGCAAATGCGAGGCTTAGTTTAGATCGCCCAATGCGGTCAATGGCCTGCGTCATTGGACTACCCCATTAACTGTAGACTGTTCTAATAAAATATATAGATAGTTATGCCAGCAGCTGCTTTTTGTAGGTCCAGAGACCGCTGCGAACAGGTTCTTTGGCAGCAAGCTCGTCATACAGAGTCGCAGCCTCCGTCTTGTTAGATTTGCCCAAAATCTCTGCTAAAAGCTCCATTGCGCGAGCGGAACTAGGGGCATACTGACGAGCAACCGGTTCCACCTCTGGCAGCTTTGCAGGATAGAACTCTCGGTACAGTCCGCGGAGATACGACCAAGCAGCCTCGTTCTCAGGAGCCAGATCAATGTAGGCAACCACGGCCTCAATCTCACTATCAAAGGCCTTTTTATCAACATGCAACTCGGGCCACAATGTATAGATAAAGAACCGGAAGCTCCAGCTCGAGTTGTTGTAAACATCTCTTGTGAGGAACTCGTCAGTCAACTGGCGAAGCTCTGCCAACGAAAATGGCGTATCATGGTTCGATGCCTGTGTTACTGCCCATTTCAAATGCGACCAAGCGTGAAAGTTCTTGGCATCATCATCCAACACATACTTTACAGCCAGTCGTTCGCCCTGGTAATATTCCTTACTTCCAGGCACCTCGAGATGCTGGCGATAGTTCCAAACCTGATAGTTCTTGGGTTTATCAAGCGTAAACTCGTTGAGCCAGTCTCCATCCTCTCCAATAAGTGGCTTAACTCCTCGAATCAAACCAACTTTTTTATAATCAAAGATATCATTGCCAATTTGCTTGACAATCTCAAACCTGTAATCCCATACAGAGTAATGAGCTCCATTTAACTGGATTACGGCAGTGGTTAAAGCCAATGCCCGTTCTGACTTTTCATTCACGTCCATCACCGCCCGCAAATATGCCATAGCTTCTGTATAGGGAGCCGAATAGGCAATAGAAGCTAGGGCCGGCTGCGCATCATCGTGAGCAATGGGGGTAATATCCGACCAATCGTACTCTTTCCATTGTTTCATTTTTGCGTTTACGTCTTGGCTTGGTTTTGTTTTTGGGGGGTGCTGTTTGCAGCTTAACGTTTGGAAAGTGGCCGCTTTGGTAAACCTGGGAGGGTCCAAGGATGAGCCTGTCATGTGACCTCCGATAAAGGGACTAGACTATTAGTCTCGGGTTAGGGAAGGAAATTTTTGGCATCCTTCCTGAAATATTATGACCCAGAAAGTGGTTGAAGTTGGCAGTGTCTTTGACACCATTCTGATCCTGGACTTTGGTTCGCAGTACAGTCACCTGATCACCCGCCGTCTGCGTGAGTGCCATGTCTACGCTGAGATGCTTCCCTGCACTCAGAAGATTGCCGAGTTGGGCTGGAAGCCTGCCGGTGTGATCCTTTCTGGATCCCCTTACTCTGTGTATGCCGAGGATGCCCCCCACGTCGATCCTGCTGTATTCGATCTTGGCGTCCCGATCCTTGGTATTTGCTACGGTCTTCAGGAGATTGCCTGGACTCACAACAACAAGACCGGTGTGACTGCTTCCACTGAGCGTGAGTACGGCCATGCCACCATCACCGTCAACGACTCCAAGGATCCTCTTTTCGCTGGCATTGACAACTTCCAGGTCTGGATGTCGCACGGCGATAAGCTTAGCGCTCTGCCTGCCGGCTTTGCCATTGCTGCCACTACCCCCAACTCGCCTTTTGCTGCCATTGCCAACGCGGAGCAGCGCATTTGGGGTATCCAGTTCCACCCCGAGGTGTCGCACACTGCCAAGGGCACTCAGCTGCTTGAGAACTTTGCTGTTGGTATCTGCGGAGCCAAGACCAACTGGAACATGAAGAACTTCATTGGCACCGAGATTGAGCGCATTCGGGCTCTTGTTGGTCCTTACGGTGAGGTCATTGGTGCCGTTTCCGGCGGTGTTGACTCGACCGTTGCTGCCAAGCTCATGAGCGAGGCCATTGGCGAGCGTTTCCATGCCATTCTTGTCGACAACGGTCTCATGCGTCTCAACGAGGTAGAGACCGTGCACAAGACTCTGACTGCTGGTCTGGGCATCAACCTATCGGTTGTGGATGCCAGCGAGGAGTTTTTGAGCAAGCTCAAGGGCGTCACTGACCCCGAGAAGAAGCGCAAGATCATCGGCAACACCTTTATCCACGTGTTTGAGCGCGAGGCCGCCAAGATCACCCCCAAGAATGGCGGTGGTGAGATTGAGTTCCTGCTGCAGGGCACTCTCTACCCCGATGTCATTGAGTCGATCTCGTTCAAGGGCCCCTCGCAGACCATCAAGACCCATCACAATGTCGGCGGTCTCTTGGAGGACATGAAGCTCAAGCTGATTGAGCCTCTTCGCGAGCTGTTCAAGGACGAGGTCCGTGAGCTCGGCGAGCTTATGGGCATTCCCCACGACCTTGTCTGGCGTCATCCTTTCCCTGGTCCCGGCATTGCCATCCGTATTCTCGGCGAGGTGTCGCCCGCCCAGATCGAGATTGCCCGCAAGTCCGACTACATCTTCATTGAGGAGATCAAGAAGGCCGGCATCTACAACAACATCTCGCAGGCGTTTGCCTGCCTGCTGCCTGTCAAGTCGGTTGGTGTTATGGGCGATAAGCGCACTTATGAGCAGGTCATTGCTCTGCGTGCCATCGAGACCAAGGACTTTATGACTGCCGACTGGTACGAGTTTGACTTTTCGTTCCTCAAGACCGTGTCGCGCCGCATTGTGAACGAGGTTCCTGGCGTTGCTCGTGTTGTTTACGACGTCACCTCCAAGCCTCCTGCTACTGTTGAATGGGAGTAGATATAAACTAGACAGCCTAGAGCTTAATTATAGATGCCATATTCTGGCTGCATGTTTGTGAATAAATAGGTTGCTTCCGGCTGCTTTGAGTAGCTGAGAGTTAGTGCGTGCGGGCCACAAACGCAATTGTATAGTCTCCATCATGGCTTAGACTGAGAAGCACTTTGTCGGTTCTTGTTTCGTCTGAAAGCAATTCATAGCGACCATTGACAACCGTCTTTCGCCATGTATTGAACTGGCAGTGTTTCTGTTCAGGTCCCAAGGCCTTGTAGAGAGCCTCTTTGGCGGCCCAAGCAGAAGCCAGTCGCGGGCCGGCGTTTTCTAAATGCAAGTCATCTCTTTCAAGAGGATGCAAGATACGATCTGCCAGCCGCTTAAGGCGATGCGGGTTTTTTTTCAGAATCTCTGCAAACCGAGCAGTTCGCACGATATCAGTGCCAATGCCCAGCATGTGACTGAGTCACTTTGAGTGTGTAGAGCTTGAGTCACTTGATCCCAAAGTGAAATTTCAAAAGTCTGCTAATATATCTCCCGATATGCAGGTCCTGCCCGAGTCGAAATTCGACCTCAACACATATTGGGGCCGCGTGCAGCATGCGGCCGAACTGACGAATCCGTTGACCCTTTTCCACACCAACGAGACGATTCGCCGGGCCCAGCGGATTCTGGCCGAGTACAAAGACGGCCACCACACGCTCAATGATGAGGTATGGAACGCAAAGCGTCTGGTCGACTCGTCGGTACATCCCGACACTAATGAGATTGTGCATTTGCCGTTCCGGATGTCGAGTTTTGTACTCTCCAATTTGGTAGTTACTGCCGGTATGCTGAGCCCGAACCTGGGCACTGCCGGCACTCTGTTTTCGCAGATCGCCAACCAGAGTCTGAATGTTGCCGTCAACTATGCCAATGCTAACAAGTCGCATCCTATGTCTACGCAGCAGCTGGTAGAAAACTACTTGCTTGCTGTGGGTGGTTCGTGCTCGGTTGCGCTGGGTCTTAATGCTGTTGTTCCTCGTCTGCGCGTGGGTGTGACTGCCAAGGCCATTCTTGGCCGTCTCGTGCCGTTTGCCGCGGTGCTTTCTGCGGGTTTCCTGAACCTGTTCTTGATGCGCCGTCAAGAAATCACAAAGGGTATCACTGTATTTGATGCCAAAACCAACGAGCCGTTGGGCCAGTCCAAGGACGCTGCTATCAGAGCCATTGGCGAGACTGCCTTATCACGAGCAACTGTTGCAGCTCCCGTGATGGTCGTACCTCCTTTGATTCTGTATAAACTTCAGCAAGGGCCTTTGAAGAATAAGGGCTTCCGCGCAGTCACTGCTGCCAATCTTGCCTTGATTGCATTCACCTCGTTTGTGGGTCTTCCTTTTGCTCTGGGAATCTTCCCTGCCAAGCGCTATGTTAATGGCGATCATCTTGAAAAGCAGTTTGCCGGTAAGCGTGTTTGGTTTAACCGCGGCATGTAAATTAGTGCCTTAGATTCACGCTCGGCTAATAGGCTGCAGACACTACTAGACTAGACACTACTTGACTAGACACTACTTGACTAGACTGCACTACTTGACTAGAGCACTAGGACTACTGCAATAGACTATAGTAGACTACCAATGTAGCCACTTGCCGAGAGCGTCGAAATCAGATGATGAGACCAGCTCCAAAATCTTTTCGGGTTGCAGAGAAGCAACCTCGCAGACACTGACGCCCGGTCCGCCTAGCTGCGTCTCGAGCACGCACGAGTCGGCGCCCAGCACCTCCTTGAGCGTATCTGTGAACTCGCCCAGCGAGCTCGCAGCGTCGTCGTAGGTGATGGTGATGGCACAGCCGCCGCCGCCTGCGCCCGTGAGCTTTGTCTGGCCGATTTTCAGATCGAGCGCTGTCTCGCGCACGCGCTCCAGCGCCGGGTGCGACACGCCCAGAGCCACCAGCAAGCCGTGGTTGATCTCTGCAAGGCGTCGGAGGGCTTCTGCAAGCACCGCCGGATCGCTTTTGGCGCGGATCATCATATCCGCGCGCGCAACCACCTCTTCGATGGCCTTAAGAACAGGCTCAACCACCGTAGGCAGCTGCGCCTTGAGCTGGGCGACGCCTGCCACGAGCTCTGCCGTTTGTCGCGGCACGCCGGTGTTGGTGAGCACCAACCCCAGCGGCGGGAACTCGTCAAACGGTTCGATTTTCGGGGCCCCAAGAGGAACCCGCTGGTAAAGCACGGCTCCGCCGCGAGTAGCAACCACATTATCAATGCCGCTAGGGTTGCCATGGATGCAGCTTTCGCCCATAAACGACCAGGCGTTGATGGCGGCCAGAGCAGCCTCGTTGTGGCCGGTTCCAGTGGGCATGGTGATGTGGTTGCCGAGAAGAAGAAGACTGGCGGCCAAACTCACCGAGAAAGAAGCGGAGGAGCCGAGACCGGCACCGATCGGAAGCGTGGACCGGGTCACAAACCGCTGGCCGGGGGTTTCCGGCGAACAAAGATGGAGGTACATGTAGAGGAACGCGAGCGCGGCCGCATGCTCAAAGGGGTTGGCGACGTCTTTCAGCAGATCCAGCAAAGCAGCATGAACGGCGCGGTCAAGATGGGTTCCCGGCATCGGCAGCGTTCCTTGTTTGCTTGCAGCAGCGGCAGCAGCCGCCGACACTGCCTTCCAGGGCAGATCCTCGCGACGCCAACGGCGGACAAGCTGGACCTCTGGGAAGTCGAGCTCCACGATATTTGCGTCGCTACTTTCGGTCACAAACACATATGTATGCAGAGCCACCGACGCGGCGATGGCAGGTACGCCGTACACGACGGCATGCTCGCCAAACAGAATGACCTTTCCGGGCGCGCTCACGACGTACATTGTGGTAAGGGTGGTCTACTGCAGGATTTATTAGCTGGTTTTTGATTTTGTTTTGGTTTTGTTTTGGTTTTATTTTGGTTTTTCGCAGTGTTTTTCTTGGTTCCATATTTACGGGCAAATTCATTTATTGCAAAATTTATTTATTGCCAAATTTATTTATTATTATTATTATTATTATTATTTATTGCTTTGTATTTTTGGTTTATAGTGCAGATCGTACGGCACGATTAATCATGGGGAAACTACGATATCGAAAGATAAGAAAATCCGACGAGGAGACCATTGATGCTCCAATCACTGAAGATTCGCCCTACCCCGAGGTCCGCTCCGCAGTTCCGAATGTCGATAACCCGACCCTCCCCCAGAATACGATCCGCATGTGGGTTTTGGGTCTCATTGTCGTAGTGGCCATCTCATGGGCAAATATGTTGTTTTCCCTGCACGACCCGATTCTTTATCTTACTATCTACGTTAGTTCGATTGTGGTTTGGCCGGTCGGCCGTTTGTGGGATGCGTTTGTTCCGAAATGGCATGTATTCGGCCTGCCATTGAACCCCGGACCGTTCAATATTAAAGAGCATGCTCTTATTACCATCATGGCGTCTACTGCTTTTGGTAGCGGTACATCCTATGCTGCCGAAATCATTGTTACCCTTCGAGAATTCTACAAGAACCGGCTGGGAAGCGACTGGGGATTCCAGCTGCTGCTGCTGTTTTCCACTCAATTAATTGGTCTCGGAATGGCCGGCCTGGTTCGCCGTATTCTCGTGTACCCCTCTGCCATGATCTGGCCCACGAACTTGGTCACCGTCACTTTTCTCACCAATATCCATCTCAAGTTCAACCATGTTGCAAATGGCTGGCGGATATCGAGGCTACGGCTGCTGATGATTGTGGCCGGTGTAGGGGCCCTTTATCAGTGGTTCCCTTCGTTTTTGGCTCCGTTCTTGTCGAACTTCAGTTTCGCAGCATGGATTGCTCCCGAAAACGCCGTCGTCAACCAACTCTTTGGCTCGGTTTCCGGCCTGGGTCTCTTCCCCGTGACTTTTGACTGGAACCAGCTCTCAAACTACTTGGGCTCGCCGCTGATTCCACCCATCGGCACATTCGTGAATGTAGCTGCATGCATGGTGCTGTTTTTATGGATCATTGTGCCTGTGGTACATTTCTCAAATATTTGGTACGGCAAGTACTTGCCTGTGGCTAGCTCCAGCACCTACGACCGGTTCCAGCATACATACCAGGTCCAAAAGGTGCTTACGGACGGAAGCTTCGATTTGGAAAAGTACCAATCATACTCGCCGCTGTTTATGGCCGAGTCGAGTGCTATTGCCTATGGTCTCGGCTTTGCGTCCGTCACCTCCACCATCGTACACACTCTGCTGTTTGATGCCCGCGACATCTACCGATACTGGAAAACGTCGCGGTCAAACCTGGACGACGTGCATATGCGCCTCATGCGGGTGTACCCGGAGGTTAGTTTCTGGATCTATCTTGGTCTGATTGTTATTTGCATTGCCATGTTTGTTGCTGTGTCGGAGGTGTACAAGGTCCACCTCGGCGTGGGGTACCTGTTTCTAGGGCTGCTTTTGTCGGCGATTATGGTGGTACCTATTGCCTTTATTTATGCCATGACCAACATGTTGATTGGTCTGAATGTTGTTTCCGAGTTCATGATCGGGTATCTTGTGCCTGGCCAACCGCTGGCCATGATGTTCTTCAAGACCCTCGTTTACTATACAAACTTCACTTCCATCCAGTACATCCAGAACATGAAACTGGGCCACTATCTGAAACTGGCGCCCCGGGTGGTGTTCCAGGTCCAGCTGGCCGGCGCACTGATCGGCGGCATTGTCCAAGTCGCGACCCTCAACTGGGCCTCCACCACCGTCCACGGCATCTGCACTCCCGACCAGGCTCTCAGCTACACATGTCCGCAGGGTCGCGTCTTTTACTATGCGTCCATCATCTGGGGTGTGATTGGGCCTGCACGCTACTTTAAGATCTATCGTGGTATGCTCTACTTCTTTATGATCGGCGCGATCATGCCAATCCTATCTTGGCTGTGGCTCCGCAAGTGGCCTCGCAGCAGTGCGCGCTATCTCCACTGGCCCGTGTTCTTTAATGCTACTGGTATGCTTCCGCCTGCAACCCCTTACAACTATAGTACGTGGTGTCTTGTTGGTTTTTTATTTGGCTTCTACATCAAGCGCAACTGGTTCAACTGGTGGGCCAAATACAACTACACGCTGTCTGCGGCCCTGGACCTAAGTATTGGCGTTGGCCAGCTTATTATCTTTGCCGTCAGCGAAGGGGCCCAGATCAACGCCCCGAGTTGGTGGGGGACGACCGGCGTGCAAAACAACATGGACGCTCAGGCCATGCCTATGATCGTGCTTCCCAAGGGGGAGTGGTTCGGGCCCAGCCAGTGGTAACCTATTTAATATTTATTCTAGACCATTCATATCATTATCATCCATCCTCGTTTGCATATCGAGTCTATTTTTACTTTTTTCACTTTTCTGGTGCCAAGTCTGCATGTATATGCATGCAGATTAGCTGCCTTACCTCGGCTATTGAAAAGATGCAAATAAGCGGAACGAGGTTGCTAAAAAGCAGAACAAAGTGCGGGAAAACTAAAAAGTTAAATGAGAATGTAGAAATATAACTACGAATACGAATACTTAAACAAGAGTCATGCCATACGGCGAGTAGAGGAGTGGATAATTTTTTTAAAAGGTGGCCCTGGTCCGGCAGTGTTTACCATTGTTCTGGCAGAAGCCATTGTTCGGGCAGAAGCCATTGTTCGGGCGGAAGCCGTAGAGTGGGAGATAGCCAATGTTTGCCAGTGTCGAGTTAGAGAGTAGGAGTGGTCAAGCAGGGCACTGATAGGATCCGCTGAAATGGTGCAGGTGATTGGGGTCACCGCAGTCCTTGCAACGCTTGATTCCCGAAGGGCACTTGCTGCCGCAGGCCCGACAAAAGAGAGAGAGTTCAGGGTGGGCCTGACGCATGTGCCGGTTGAGACCGGAAACCGCCTCGAAGCCCAGAAGGATCCGCGGGCACGTCGGATGGACGCAGGTGTGCTCGATCTTCCCTTTCGGCAGCACCTCGCCGCGCACGGCGTGCTGGTCGTAGTGAGCCGCAAGATGGTATAGCGACTTCTGAGGCTCGCCGCAAAGCTTGCAAGGAAGCTTGCCGCGGCCATTCTCACGAGTAGCACAGCCAGCAGCAAGACCGGGGTTGATCACCATAGCCTGCAGGTACGACAGTTCGGAGCCGTCGGGACCCTCATACAGGATCATGCCACTGCCAACCCGCGCGCGCACAAGAGAAACCCACCGGTGCAGAGCCACGGGAGCACCCAGCGTCTGCAACTCGGAATCGGTCATCTTGGAGAGATCGCAGGTAGCAAGATCCACAAACTCGGGGCTTCTGGGCGTCAGCTGGGGAATCTCCTCGCCCGCGTGGGTCTCCATGAATCCCATAGACTTCACAGCCCTAACAGAGGTCCGGTAACGGGCTTCGTTGATCTCGGCGCAGACAGTGCCAGAGCCAATGTTCGTCAGATTGAGATACTCGGGCTCAGGATAGGGCGAAAACTCCATATCCTCCTCCTTGACATCAGGTTCGGGCGAGCTGGGGCTGCTGCTGTTGCTGCCAGAGCCCTCAGACCACGCGGGACTGACGGGCGGAGAATATAAGTCCGAAGAAGGGCTTCTAGACGCACGACGAGAAGGAGCCTTCTTGTGCACACCGCCGTAGCCATGACGTCTGTAATAGTTCTCACGAGCGCGTGCCTCATGAATGCAACCACTACTGGGACAGCCCTGACGGGGAGAGTCCTCCGGCTTGACGACGACAGGGCGGGTGCGTGTCGACGAGCGACGCGCAGCACGCCTGGAAGATCTGACAGCCGCAGATCCCACAGGATCGACGGGATTGGGCTGAACCATCCCAGCGATCACTAGGTCAGTTGAAGCGGAGGGAACTGCCTGATTCGACTCTTGAACCACAACAGGACCCGAGCCAACGGTTGAAGCCACAGCCGCCGTAGGCAAAGCCCCAGTAGAGGCAACATCACTGCCGTAAGAGTTAGAGCTAGCTGAGGGACCGGCAGAGCCAGTCGAGGGGCCAGCAGAGCCACTGAACGGACCCGCAAAGCCTCTAGACGCACCAGCAAAGTTACCGAAGGGACCGGCAGAACCACTAGACGGGCCAGCTGAACGACTAGATGGACCAGCGGAGCCATTAGATGGACCAGCGGAGCCACTAGATGGACCAGCGGAGCCACTAGATGGACCAGCAGAACCACTAGATGGGCCACCAGAACCACTAGACGGGCCAGCAGAGCCGCCAGCTCCACCAGCTCCATCTGGACCAGGCGACGCTTGTTTCGACCGCGGAGGACGAGTCGCAACCTGATCGGTACCGCTGACGGTCATGGCAAGTGCTTGGCGAAAGCCGGCCCGCATGTCTGTTTCCTGGTAATGCAGGAAACGGCAATGCATATGCCGGCGGTATCTGGGGAACACAGCCAGTTGCTCGCGACGCACTTCCTCTTCCCCCTCATGACGCCAAGGCGACTGGTACGCCTCCTGAAGAGCAGCCTCAGGAACAAACAGATGTGGACCGGGCAGTCTGCGACGGGCAAAAGCAATGGCAGCAGCAGGAGCAGCAGCAGGAGCAGCAGCAGGAGCAGCAGCAGGAGCAGCAGCAGCAGGAGCAGCAGCAGTAGCATTAGCAGGAGCATTAGCAGGAGCATTAGCAGGGGCAGCAGCATCAGCAGGAGCAGCAGCATTGGCAGCGGCAGTGGCAGTAGCAGGCAGAACAGCGACACCAGTGGGATCAATAGGCGCAGAAGTAGAAGTAGTAAAAGCCGAAGCAACAAAGTAGGTGAACGGCTGTTGCTGAGTGTTCATTCGAAACGAAGGTTGTCCGTTAGGTAGTTGGCATATCTCCGCATGACCTGCATGTGTCATGCCGGCAGGAATCATGCCAATAGGCACACCCACAGGCAATCCCATTGGCATAGCCATGGGCACAGCCACAGGCACTCCCATCGGCACTCCCATGGGCAGCATGCACTCAGGCACACAACCACCAAACGGCACCATGCCAGCAGGAATAACACCTGTGAACGGCACCATCTGGCGGGGTTCCATGGGAAGATTGTCCTTAAGGGCCTGAGCAACCGTCCTCATATCAGCATCCAGCTCCTCGACACTGAGAGGAATACCGATAGCATCAGGTAGCTCACGATCCAAGACGGAGCAGGCAGGCAGGGCAGTAGAGAAATGGAGATCGGTGGGTAGCTCGACTGAGAAAGAGTCCTGGCCGAGGGTGTCCTCAGCCATGGCATCTGGTAAGTAGTTGATTTGAAGGTGATCCGTATGCATCTCTTCATCAATATCCAAAGACTCGAAAGACTCCGCACTCATAGCTGGCGAGCCAAAGTAGGGCGGTGCCCCGGCGGCCAGGTCGCCTTCAACCTCAGTAGGCGAAGCGATAAAGTCAAAGAACATCTCAGTCAAGGAGAGAATGAATGTAGTGTTCAAAGTGATTTACTCTCTGCAGAAGAGAGGATTGGCCATCGCTTATATAGGCGGGGGCATCTGGAACCCGTACCTATCTCTCATGCAGGCCATCTGCAGCTGGCAAGAGGACCCACCCAGAAATCGTGCATATCCTGCACTAACCCCATTTTTCCCTCCAAATGCCGAAACCTCTAGGCGGAAATTTAAAATCGGTACCGGAACAAAATAGCATTCATTCCAACCTCAACTGTACGCTTAGCTGCACAAGCAGGCTCCGTTAACACCCTGTCGGAGTTGAAAATGCCCCACCCCGCGACGATTCTGCTATGCAGTATGCAGTGCTTACTTGAACCAATCACCACGAAAATGGCCAGGGCATTTCTGCCCACTGATGGCCGTGCAGGCCCAGCCACTGAGTTTCTCCTACTCCAAGTGCCGGCATATGAAAATAAAGAAAATGCCATCTATATATGGAAGTGTTTGGCCCCACATACGGCTGAACCTATGCTATGAACTTTGCTAGAAGCCACAACTCGTGCATACGCAGGTCCATGACTTATCGGCTGCTCTCATGTGCAAATTGGATAATCAGAGGTTAGGGTGACACCCACATAACCACCTGCAGATGTAAATACAAACTAGGGCACGCCGTATCGCCGGGGTTACCGAGGCCGCCGATGTATGTTTCAAATATTCATTAAAATACGCTGGCAGAAGGATTTATGCGTAAACTGTGCAGCCCTGTTGTGGAGCCCATAGAGAGGGTAGCTACCTACTCGGTCCCAAACAATGGAGAGACCATAATAGATTGTCATGCAGGTGGTGCATTTGGAACTCCCAGAACTGATGCACTGCCGGCGCTAATTTTAGTACAAGTATTTGCCGGATGCAACTAAAGGGCGCATATTGATACTATAAATGAATATATATGTTAATTCCGAACGATTTTAGATCCGGTAACTACTCTGCCTTCCTCTTGGCAAAGTTATCAGCCGAACAAGACCACATTCTCCCCATGCCTTGGTGACAACGTCCGTTAACTCATGAGCCAAAAAGCCTCAAAAAGTCTCCAGTCTTAGTATTGGAGCATAACTACTGGATTATTGAAAGCGGCGATGCAAGCAATATCAAAGTTATGCACGCTGTTGTAGCCACTGGGTTGCATACAGCACCTGAGTTGTTGTTGATGCTGTGGCAACAAATGTGCTGCGTATACAGGGCATGTCATGCACACACGCCTATGAGTGAGCATCAAACTGCATTCCAAAGCCCATTTCGAAGAGTGCGAGGGTATAGAGTATGTCAAATAAATGAACACCATTTTTAGGCTCTTTTAAATTCTTAAGCAGCATCCTTTGCCAGCAATGTAGCAAAATCGTGCTTTGGATGCCAATCTGCTATGCATGATAACATAAGAGTGCCTCCAACAACTTGCATGGCGATAATGTCTGGTGCAGTTGTCAAAAGTGAAGGATCTTGCATGGTGCATGTGGACCGATTGCCAGAGCCGAAAAAAGGTACTTTTCTGGAGCGATACCCCCAGTATAACATATTGAAAAAGAAAACTGTAGAATATTAACTCATATCTCTCGTTTAAACACTGCCGGATAGTTTGTTCGCAACACCGAGAAAAACCCCGCTCGGCTCCTTTCGGAAGGCTGCATAAAGATTTCCGATGGCCAATATTGACAATGCATCAGCAATGCCGCACAACTCAGGTGGGGATAGTAAAACAGTTATACAGGTAACGAAAAAAACTATTAGTACGAAAAAGGTCTGACCCAGCAGGCTAAATTTTGTAGATATATATACATAGGGTCTGAGACTCTAAAACTAGTGCCGCGGGGGACCCATGAACAAAGGCATTTGGACCCACTTCCTAAGTTGGGTAACTGCATATGCATACCAGCCTGCCAACTCACTCTCGTCATTTTGGGCTGCATGAAATGCGGGTGCAACAGAAATGGCGCTTAGGGATGAGACGATTGGGTTCCATTTTTGTAACTCATTTGAAAAAGAAGAGAGCTTTATTATTGCTATAGTGCCTTAAGCGAGTGTTTTTGTTCTCGCTAGACCTAAGACAATATGAGCCATATGTGACCCATCTTGGCAGATTCAAACCTTACCCCCACCATAACCCAGAACCTAGCCCAGCTGCGAATTGGCTATCTCGGCAAATTCAACGCAAAGGCTAATTCTGGTTCCAGCGGTAGATTCACCAAGAATAGTACTCTAGCTAGAAAGAAAATTCATATAAGTCTGTTAGGATAATTTTTGTTCGAATCAATAGCGACAGATTAGGTTCAGCTCAATTATTGATCTTAGGATCCTGACTGAGATCGAAGAACAAGGGAAGCTGTTGGGTAAGGTCCGGAAAACTAGAAGCTGGATGCTTAGCGCTTTTAAATATCTAACAAACAAGACGGGAAAATTAGCTACAAGTATTTTTTATATTATTTTTTCCTATAGGACCTGGCGTCGTGTGATCTCAGCCGCATCGACGATTGAGAGATTAAGATTTAGACTACGAGATCTGGTCGCAGGGGCCATCGTCGAACACGTGCGTCAGCTGCACACCGCGGCGTTTGATAGTCAGTACCCGAGGTTTTCCGTGCCAGAGCGGCTGGGAAAGCTGGGGGGGGGGGGGGGGGGGGAAAAAATTGGCCCCCCCAAATTTTG